>PVIA01006053.1:0-104205 GCA_004024845.1 Tonatia bakeri | reverse complement strand
TCTGGTTCCTTGTGTTTATGGTGTGAACTTCTGTGGTAGAATACCTGTGAGGATCAGTGGTGTAGTCTCTTTTGGGTATCCTGGTGTTCACAGCTTCCCCCTACTCTTTTTTGTGATCAGTTGGAGGAGTAAGGCAAAATGGGTTAAGACAGCGAACCAGTATTCTATGATATTTACAGTAGCAGCCAGTAGAGAAGAGGTGGGAGATCCTTTGGCTATATATAGTGTAAACTGTGATCTTCCGCCCCACTATCCACATTTTAAAAAGTATGGAAAGATAAGACTCTTAGTAGAGAGGAAAGTGTTGTTAGTTGGATCTACAAAGCTATGAGACAGCAAGAGGTCAGATTCTGAGGTAAGGTAGGAATAAAGAATAGTAAATAGGGGTAGTGTGTAAAAGAATAGAGATAACCCCTACGTTAGTAGAGTTTTGGAAATTGGGAAGTGAGCCAAGATCTGTGAGGGGTGTTAAGTTGTATTTACAAGTGTATGGAATAAGTCTTATTTATAGTGATATTAAAGCAACAATCTTAGGGCAGATTCTATGAGATCTAGACAACAAGAATAAGGAGCATAGAATCTTGAGTGGTGTACCAAGGGGACCCAAGTGAGGGACAGTAAATTATCAACACATTGTGAATGTGATAATAGGGGGAACCTATCAATCAACAGTATAACCAGCTAAGCAAAGAAGATTATATAGAAAGAAAAGAAAATACTATTGAAATAAAAAGTGTCAGAAAAGAGAGAAAAAGATAATATAAATTTGCATGCAAAAACAAAAACAAACGAGCAAACAACAACAACCAAAAAAAAAAACAACAACAACCAGAAGATGTATTACAGGAGAGATAGCTTTGGAGCAGAAGTAATAACACTAAGATGGATGGAAAAGAATCATAAGGAATTGAGAGATATAAAAATATAAAGAGTTTTAAAAAAATAAAAAGTTGCTTAATAAACAAAAAATAAAATCAAACAAACAACATCAGCAGGATAAGGGGAAAAAAGAAAGAAAGAAAAGAAAGAAGAAGAAAACACACACACACACACACACAGAGAAAGAAAAAATAAACAAAGAAACAACAACAAAAGCAAATTTAAAAAACAAACAAACAAAAACAAAAAACAAACAAACAAACAAAACCTCTTGTTGGTTTCTGACTGGCCAAATCAGTGTTTCTGTTCCTGCCAGCGCAAGCAGGCTGAGGAGCGAGCGGTTAGACTGCCTTTCCCCTTTCTAGGACGGAACTCAGTCAGACTCAGGGCTGGCCACCAGCTTTTCCCAGAAACGATTGCTGCCTCCGTCTGGGCTCAGGGCGCAGGCTGCGGAGGTGGCAAGGGGTTGCGCCCCTCCCCCAGCTTCGCCACCACAGGCTCTACGCTCAGCGAAGCACCCGCCTGTCTTCTGGGGTCACAGTGCCTGGGCCGGGACTGTGCGGGGTCCCGTACTTCCCCTCGTGGGCTCTACGTTCTCGGGAAGCGCCGTCTCTCCTCCAGTCTCGAGACGCACCCTCCGGGGTTTGGGAAGGGTCGTGCCCTTCCCTTTGCCTCCGCTGGGGACCCCAGAACCCGGGAATAGCTTTGTCTTTTCTGGGTTCTCCGTTTGAGTGAGATATCCAGCAGGGCGCGCACCCGCGCCAAATCGTCTCAGCTCCAGAAGCCTTTCCCTTGTTCCCAGCCGTGGGGTCTCAGTCTTCCCCAAAACCACACACACCCCTGTTTGGGGGCCCAGACGCCCACGGGAGGGACTCCACCCCCACGGCAAGGCCTCTCTTGGTCCAGCAGACTGGGTACTCACTGTTCCCCGTGGGTGCGCACAACTCCTGCGCTTCTGCTTTCCAAACCCTGACTGGGGACGGGGTATCTCTGCTTTCTTTCTCCTCACCTCTGAAGGTCCTCATGAGACTTGCAGTCAGAGGAGCAGCAGGCAGCAACTGCTCAGCTTGGGCTAACCTCTGAACTTGCCTTCAAGGTCCCCTTTTTCTCTGACTTTCCAGAAAGCTAACAGCAGCCCCACCTTGGCTCACTTCTCTTACTGTGACTTTTATTTCTCAGTGAGCCAAAGCAGCCCCGCCTAGGCTCCCTCCTACTACCTCCTTTAACCTACACCCTTTCTTTGTCTCATTGTCTCCAGCTTTAATAACCCTTGGCTTGCTCTTGCTAGAGCACACTCACACCTTGTTATCTCTGCTCTCTTTCCCATAAACTCCAAGGGCCCCACAAGACTTGCACCCAGGGGAACAGCAAGCAGTGGCTGCTTGTCCTGAGCTTACCCCCAAACCTGTCTCTAAGGACCCCCTTTTCTCTGACTTTCCAGTGAACTGACAGCAGTTTTGCCTTGGCTCCCTTCTGTCACTGTGACCTATACTTCTCAGTGAGTTCCTGCAGCCCCACATTGCTCACTTCTCTCCAGACAACCAAAGCAGTCCCACCTATGTTCTCCTCTTGCCTCTGAAACCAGAAAAGCTGGCATTCATGCTGCCTATCGGAGACAGGGATTGAATTTTTATGGGCGCTTTATTCAGATGGCTGGCAATCTGAGAAGACAGTGGGTTTGTACCCTAACGGACTGTCTTAAATTCCACTGTAAACCAACCCATTTTATAAGAAGAGGAAAAGTGTATGTACATAAGGGGTTTGGACTCCAGGGGAAAAGTTAATCAGATAAAAAGCTGCAGCATTCTTTCATCTGTGTCCTGGCCTGTGGTCTTCATCTGTGTCCTGGGTAGTGGGCATCTCACCCTGGAGTACAAAGGCTCAGATACCATCTTGATGGCTTGCAGTCCTCCTGAGGCACAAAGGTGGAACTGTTGATGGTCTCCCAGATTCAAGGTGGGTCATATCTTCAGTTCCTGGAACAATAGCTTTTTACATACATTGATTACTAAGCTTATTAGCTATTACCTAAACTAAAATTTTTCTAACATTCGAGTACCCCATCACCTCTTCTATCTGAAACCCTTCCTTCATTTCACTATCCCCAGCTGTGATAAATGTATTCTCAAAGTCACTGGACTTGTGCTGTGAAATCTTTTCTGTATCAAGTCAAGAACCCACATGCTACCAGCCATTCTGAGGCAGACCCACTCTGGGCCCTGTCCCCATTCGGTAACAACCTGAGTAGCCAACCCTTTGGTTTCCTGCTTGTCCTCCTTGATTTTCTCCTCTTCTGTGACTTCTTTCTTCTCTTCTAGGTCTTTCTCTTTTCCATCCTCTCTTTTGACCTTCTTGGCCTTTTTGAAGTTAGAAGAATTCTTGTGACCACCTTCTCCCTCTTCGTCAGACTTAGAGAACTCATCCTCTCAGGCAATTCATTTGTCAGAGGAACAGATCGAGATGCTCTTGTCAGGGCATTCCTCCATATCTTCGCCACCCTCCTCTGGAATGGCACCCTCGGTAATTGCCTGCATTTGGACCCTAGGTGCACAGGCAGCATTCTCTAGTTCTCAAACAGTTGCTGTTTGATTCTCTCCAGGTACTCATTTGTGTTATGGTTAGTAATACTGGAAGGACTGATGTGAAGTTTGAAATCTGGCCCAAAGTACTTGAAGTAGTTGTTATATGGAAGGGCATTAGGAATCTCTGTGTGCAGGGCCACGGCTGTTTTGTATGTCCAGCACTGGGCAATGCCACAGATGGTGTAGCCATCTCCTCCCAGCATCAGCATAGGTGTGTTACAACTCTTCAATTTCACATACTTGGCATGCTCTTTGATGGTCAGATTGAAGCAACCTAACTGATCCCTGGACCAGGAGTCAGAACCACACTGTAAGACAGCCTCACTGGGCTGAAACATCTCCATTACTTTGGATATAACCAGCTTGAGGGTGGCCTCATAGGACTCATCATCAATCCCATCTCAAAGCGGGTAGTTAACAGCATAATACTTGCCTTTGCCAGCCCTAATATCCCATAGATGCTCAGCTCCTGGGAAGTACTCTTCCATATTTATGAAAAGGCACAGTCATGACCTGGTCTGAGGTATAGAAGGCCCCTTCCATGTAATCACCGTGGTAGATATCAATGTCGATATACAGGCCCCCTGGTGACAGTTCAGCAGTTCCAGGATGACCAAGACAATATTACTGATGTAACAGAAGCCAGATGCCTCAGACTTCTTTGCATGGTACAGGCCTCCAGCTCAATTCCCAGTGATGTTCACCTGCTGCTTATTAAGTTTCACAGCACTTATTGCAGAGCCACCAGTAGACAAGTGGCAGAATGCAAACAGGCCATCAAATACTGGACAGTCCTCACCAACACTGAATTTCTGCACCTGCTTGCTGTAATCAGACATGTTATCTGGGCAGATGGAGTGCAAGAATTTTATATAGTCATCACTGCGGTACTTGGTCATCTCAGCATTGGCTTTGTGAGGGCGATAGATTTCCATTTTTTGGTAGAGATCATATTTAAGTAGCAGATTGCGTGCCATGCGGATTCGGTGAGTCTTCATTGGGTGGACTTGTCCATAATAGTAATTTCTAGCCTCCCCATTGCAGTAGTAGCAACAGACTTTCCTCCTGGTGCTCTGAGTTAGCACTACCTTGCTCACCTCCCCTCCTTCCCATTCATCCATCCAACATGATAATTTTTTAAAAGATTTTGTTTATTTACTTTTAGAGAGAGGGGAGGGAGGGAGAAAGAAAGAGAAAGAAACATTGATCAGTTGCCTCTTGCATGCCCCCAACCAGGGACCTGGCCCACAACCCAGGCATGTGCCCTGACTGGGAATCGAACCTGTGACCTCCCAGTACTCAAACCCATGCTCAACCCACTAAGCCACACCAGTCAGAGTCAATATTGTAATTTTTAAACAGTTTTTTTTAAAGATTTTATTTATTTATTTTTAGAGAGGGAAGGGAGGGAGAGAGAGAGAGAGAGAAACATCAGTGTGCGGTTGCTGGGGGACATGGCCTGCAACCTAGGCATGTGCCCTGACTGGGAATCGAACCTGCGATGCCTGGTTCGCAGCCCGCGCTCAATCCACTGAGCTACACCAGCCAGGGCTTCAATATTGTAATTTTTAATAACAAGTGTATATATGTTTAGTCTTCCTTCCCATTTTAGGCACCAAGCTTCTAAAGCCCTTGGAATTTCCTAAATGATAGGAACAAGAAAAGTGTCTTTTATTGTGTTAGTGAGATGACTTTTGGAAGGCCCCTAGGTCACCTAAGAATGGAGGCTGTTTGCTAGAGGAGCCAAATGGATTAGAAGGTTGGAACTTTCAGCTCCACTCTCCCATCCTCTAGAGAGGAGAGAGGGTCTGGAGGTTGGCTCAACCACCAACAGCTAAAAATTTAATCAGTCCTGCCTATGTAACGAAACCCCCATAGAAACCCAGAAGGACTGGGTCTGAAGAGCTTCCAGGTTTCTGAACACATGGAAATCGGAGAGAGTAGTGCTTGGAGAGGGCACAGGCGTTCCAGCTATTTTCCCAGACCTTGCCCTCTGCATCTCTTCCACCTGACTCTTCCTATGTTGTATTCTTTTATAATAAACGTGTTCTAGTAAATAAAATATTTCTGTGAGTGCTGTGAGATGCTCTAGCAAATTATCCAAACCCAAGGAAGAGGTTGTTGGAATCTCCAACTAATAGCTGATTGGTTAGAAGCACAAATGACAACCTGGACTTGCAACTGGCATCCAAAGGAGAGGGTGCCTGGGAAGGCGAAGTCTTGTGAGACTGTACTCTTAACCTGAAGGGTCTAATGCTATTTCTGGGTAGATGGCGTCATACTTGTGTTCAGCTATATGATAACCAGCTGGATGTGGAAAAACCATCCTCCTACTCCATGTTGGAGCTGGGTCTAGGACCTCCCACCCCTTTAATATAGAATTATTCAACTCACCTATTTCTTCTTGAGTGAGTTTTGGTAGTTTAAGTCATTCAAGTAGTTAATACATTTTATCCAAGTTGTCAAATATATTGTAAAATTGTTGCCAAACAGCAACTGGGGTCCTGCTGTCCACCACCACCCTCCAGGCAAAATTCTGGAGGCAAAGGTTTGGTGATAAAGGAAAGAAGTCTTTATTCAAAAGCAGTCACTTAAGCCTGTCAGATCACAGCTTTAATCACTTCACCCTATCCATTAAGGCTAAACTCTAATATCTGAGTTCTCCTATCATTTGCCCTGTTAGTTTTTGGTTACCTTATTGCTATAGGGTTAGTTTACAAACTAAAATAACAGAATACAAAAGCAACGCAATTTTGGAAGAATAGCAGGCTTCTGCCTCAGAGCACATCCCCTCTAGAACACCCAAAGAATAAACCTGCCACCCTCTGCTGGGCCAGCCTGATCCTAGGCTGTGCCCAGATTTCCTTCCCATCCAAAATAACACCCTTTGGGAAATGCAGGCAGCTGCAGCACGATCATACAGGAATCCTGAGGAGAAAAAGAGCTCAAGACCCCCCAGAACCAGACCTGAAGACGGAGAGCCTGTGAGCCAGAAGGCCAGCCTTCTTATTTCCCTGTGCTCTGGAGGTGCTCAGCTCCTCAGCCAATCCCATCCTAGGCTGCTTACCCTTGCCTGCTCGAACTCCTCCTACAGCCCCTCCCTACTTCTGTCCAGTGATCCCAGCTCTCTGTATCAAAATTGCTCATATTATTCCCTTATTATCCTTTTAGTTTGAGTAGAGTTTATAGCAATGTCTCCATTTTTATTTCTGATATTGGTAATTTGCCACTTGTCTCTTTTTTAACTTGGTCATGACTAAAGGTTTATTGATTTTATTGATTTTATTTCCTAAGAATCAGTTCTTGGTTTCTGGGAAGGAAGCAAGTTCTGTGTTGGTTTGTTGGTTTGTTTTTCACTGATTTCTGCTTTTATCTTTATTATTTCCTTTCTCCTCCTAGCTCCTGCTAGCTTCGGGTTTAGACTGCTCTTCTTTTTTATTCTCTAAAGACAAAGCTTAGATTTTGATTTGAGAGCTTTTATCTTTTTTAATATAAGTATTTAATGCTACAACTTTTTTTAAAAAATTATCTATTTTTAGAGAGGGGGAAGGGAAGGAGAAAGAGAGGGAGAGAAACATCAATGTGTGGTTGCCTCTCACACACCCCCAACTCGGGACCTGGCCCTCAACCCAGGCACGTGCCCAGATTGGGAATTGAACCAGCGACCCTTTGGTTCTCAGGCCGGCACTCAATCCACTGAGCCACACCGGCCAGGGCTAATGCTACAGCTTCTCTTCGGGCAGTGCTGACCTGGAGCCAGCTTGCAGCAACTCAGGGCGTCAGTCGTGCCCCTCGCCAACCCTGTGCTCAGTGATCAACCTGAAGCCTTGAAAGCGGCTGTGGTGCGACTGTCCACAGCACACGAAACAGAGATGCCGTACACTGGAGGGGAAGCAGTGGGGTATCTGTAACAGCGCCAAAAATGTAAAAACTACTTCAAGGGAAGGCTATTCCCCTCCCCAACAAGAGAGCCTGTTGTGGAATAATTACTAGCAACCGATACTAGCTGCACCCCACAAATGTTGATATGTTGTATTTTTATGCAATTTAAAATATTTTCTGATTCCCACTGAGATATTTTCTTTGACTTGTGAATTATTTAAAATGTGTTATTTAATTTCTAAATATTTGAGGGATTTTTCAGATATCTTTCTGTTGATGATTTCTAGTTTAATTCCATATGGTCAGAGACATACTTTTTATGATTTTCAATTACTTTAAATTTAAGTTTCTTTTATGGTCCAGAACATAATCTGTCTTGGTGGATTTTCCATATGTACTTGAAAAGTTATTCTGATGGTATTTGGGTGGAGTGTTCTGTAGTGTGGATTAAGTCACGTGGTTAGTAGCGTTGTTAGGGTCTCCTTGCCCATTTTTGTCCATATGTTCTATCGGTTACTGAGAGTGGAGTATTTAAGTTTCCAGATATAACTGTGGATTTGTCTGTTCATCCTTTTTGTTCTTTTGGCAGTGAAATGGCACCAGGTGTTAGACCAGTAGAGTCAGACTGGACATTGGTTCAGCAACCTCAGTACTTGAGTTCTGGCTAAGAAAGAATTCAGAGTCAAGACTTGGACTATAAGAGAAAGTTTATTTAGAAAGTCACAGAGGTAGAAGTGAGCCAAAGAAGAAATGGGCTCAGAAAACATGTTATAGAGGGAAATAGGAAAAAAAGAGAGGCAAGGAAAATGCACTGGGGGAAATGGGGTGGGGAAAGACATGGATGGGCTCCATAGAGAGAGCCACACTGAGACTTTCATCCTGAGGGCTTTTATCTGGAGGTCGCAGGGGAAGATCTAAATAGACTATTCATCACCTTTCCAGGTGTGTCTTCTCAGGGTTGTGGTCTCCACTAATTGGTCAGTGCCAGGGCAGGAGGTCATTAGTCAATGTAGCTGGTCCTGACATCATCCATGGTGTGAGTTAGTCTGGTTTTGCTGGGCCTGGAGCTGAAACACAGCTGAAGCCGTCTCCAGGGTTTAATACTTAAGAAACTGGTCGTGCAAGGCCTTGTGGTTTTAGTTAGTTAGTTAGTTAGTTAGTTTGTTTGTTTCTTTTTTAGAATTTTATGTATTTATTTTTCAGAGAGAAGGGAAGAGAGGGAGATAGATAGGGAGAGAAATATTGATTGATTGCCTCTCATACTCCCCCAACTGGGGATCTGGCCTGCAACCCAGGCATGTGCCATGACTGGGAATTGAACTGGAGACCTCGGTTTGCAGGCCCGTGCCCAATCCACTGAGCCACACCAGTCAGGGTGGCCCTGTAGTTTTGATACAGAATCAGTAGGAAGAGGTTGCTTGAGGCAATGGTCAACAGTCTAAGGAGGGATTGACTGAGAATCTGAATGCCTCCAGAGCACATGGAATTATGGGCCAGAAGATTTCAAATAAAAGGAGGGCAGAGACTGAGCTCTCTTTTCCTCAGGGATGCCTGGATGATCATGCTGCAGCTGCCTGCATTTTCCAAAGGACAGTAATTTGGATGGATTTTGGATGGGAGAAGAAACCCTGGGCACAGCCTAGGATCTGGCTGGCCTGGCAGAAGGTAGCAGGGTTAGAAGGGATGAGCTCTGAGGCAGAAGCCTGCCATTCTTCCAGAATTGTGCAGCTTTTGTATTTTATGTTGTTTGAGTCTGTAAACTAACCCAACAGAAATAAGATAACTGAAAACTAACAGGGGAATGATAGGAGAACTCAGGTGTTAGAGTTTAGCCTTAATGGATAGGCTTAAGTGACTAATGCATGTGGGAAGCTGTTATTCCAAAACTGAACAAGAGCACTTCATCTCATTTAGCTACAATCTCCACTGCTTTTTACAGCCAGAAATTATGAGGACTTCTATTCCTGGCATTGGAACCCTGGATTAGAAAGCCTGATATGAAGTTGGGACCCCTGGCTCTTCATGGGGACCCCCACAGCCAAAATATCCCTCCCAATTTTTAATTACCACACATGTGTGTGGGTCCAGCCTGTTTCATGTCTCCACCCCTGTTACCAGTCTGGACATGACTTCTTCTGTATATCCTTAATTATGGACCTTCCATTCAGCTAAATTTCAGGTGGTTCTGAATGATGGTGGCTCTGTAGCTTAGTTGTAATTTTGATGTGGTCATGGGAGGTTCCAAATGCCATGTTTACATACACTGCAATCCTGACCAGAATCCCTTCTTTGTGCATTTTGAATCTTTGTTCTTAGGTGTATATACATTTAAGGTTTTTATGAATTCTTGCTGGAATGACCTTTGTTTTCATTTTGTAATGTTTCTCTTTGATGTTTTTAAAAAATGCAACACAAGATCAGCTCAGATCCTACTCTCTGTGTATGCAGTTTTCCTCTTCTTAGTTATCTTTTTGTTTTCAGCTGTGAAGCTTTAAGTGCAATTAATCAGACACAAAATATTTGCCTACTACAGCTGTAATCAGCCCTAGACAATATACAGTGAAGCACCAAGCTTTAAATTGTTGCTTGAAGATTGAGCACAGAACTCGTGGAGAAGGCCATTAACTATGCAAAAACAAAATGTAAGAAAATTAATCATTCACATGAAAAAAATAAGTCTTTTTTAAAAAGAATAAAATTTTTACAGATTTTATTTATTTTTTAGAGAGAGGGGAAGGGAAAGAGAAAGAGAGAGAGAGAGAGAGAGAGAGAAACATCAACGTGTGGTTTCCCCTCATGTGCCCCCAACTGGGGAACTAGCCTGCAACCTAGGAATATGTCCTGACTGGGAATCAAACCAGTTACCCTTTAGTTTGCAGGCTGGCATTCAATCCAGCGAGCCACACCAGCCAGGACAAAGAATAAATATTTTTTAAAAGAATTCAAACTATGAATTCATAACTTTTATTATAATTTTAACTTTTAATTTAAAAGCATTTACTGGCATGATTATGTAAACCAAGTTTAATAAAATAAAATTTTCACCGTCTCATTGTTTTTTAGTCATGATTATTATAATTATTCTCTTTGACTTATGTTTACTAAAATTAATTTAAGGGTGTTAAAAATGATCTTCTTTGACTGTCAAATAAGCTATATACATAGCTGTCCCTTGGTTTTGATTGTAGCAAGAATGGCACCTGTGACTAAGCTTTCCCTTCGACATTGTGACACTCTGTATTTTCTAAACATAGCTGCCCCATTGACTCTCCTCCCATTGACACTCTATGTTCAATCTCCTCACTATTTTTATTTCTAAAGATTTATTTTTAGACAACAAAAATTGAGAAACAAGAAACAACCAGAACAGAGAGAAATTAACTGAACAGAAGTCAGGCTCCAGTACATCCAGACCGGTAAGGAGTGGCGGAGTCGGAGGCCTGCGGACAGGGGTCGAGGGGCCCCGGCGGGAAAAAACGCTGGCTGGCAGGCGCGGGTGTGCAGGGCGCAGTCGGCAGCGGACGGACCGGTGGCGGACCCTGGGCGCGGGAGGCGACTAGCAGACCCAGTGAGGGACGCAAGGCAGCTAGCTGTCCGCAGCCACACATTTGCGCGAAAACTAAGTGAAAACGGGCAGTGCCACCGAGTTTCAAAGCTTAAGAGCCCCATCTGGGAGCTGAGGCCGGGAGACTCCCAGCCTCACAGGAGACTTCTCGGGGAAGCCCACAGAGTCCGAGAAAGTGCACAAGCCCACCCGCCCGGGAGCCAGCACAGGAAGAGCCCAATTTGCTTGTGGGAGGCAGTAGAGGGGCCAGAAGTCCTAGAGAGAGCGGAGCAGGCGCCATTGTTCCCTCACAGACCCTGCCCCCACATACAACGTCACAACCCAGCGACTGGGGTGCCCCACCCTGGTGAACACCTAAGGCTCCGCCGCCCTTACGAAACAGCCGCAAACAAACCAAAGGAAAATAAAAAAGATGGCTCAAACAGATTTGAAAGCCCCAGAACCAATTTTTTTAAATGACCAAGAGATAGCCAACCTATAAGATGCACAGTTCAAAGCACTGGTGATCAGGAAGCTCACAGAACTGGTTGACTTTGGACATAAATTAGATGAACAAATGCAGGCTACAATAAGAGAAATGAAAGAAAACGCACAGGGAAATAATAGTGAGGGGAAGAAAACTGGGACTCAAATCAATGGAGTGGACCAGAAGGAAGAAAGGAACAACCAAGCAGAAAAGAATGAAGAAACAAGAATTCAAAAAACTGAGGAGAGGCTTAGGGACCTCCAGGACACCTTTAAACATTCCAACATCCAAATTATAGGGGTATCAGAAGGGGAAAAGAAAGAGCAACAAATTGAGAACTTATTTAAACAGATATTAAAGGAAAATTTCCCCAATCTGGCAAGGGAAATAGACTTTCAGGAAGTCCAGGAAGCTCAGAGAGTCCCAAAGAGGTTGGACCCAAGGAGGAACATGCCAAGGCACATCATAATTACATTAGCCAAGGTGAAAATGAAGGAGAGAATCCTAGAAGAAGCAAGAGACAAGGAGACAGTAACATACAAAGGAGTTCCCATCAGACTGTCAGCTGATTTCTCAAAAGAGACCTTGCAGGCAAGAAGGGGCTGGAAAGAAGTATTCCAAGTCATGAAAAGCAAGGGCCTACATCCCAGATTGCTCTATCCAGCAAGGCTTTCATTTAGAATGGAAGGGCAGATAAAGTGCTTCTCAGACAAGGCCAAGTTAAAAGAGTTAATCATCACCAAGCCCTTATTATATGAAATGTTAAAGGGACTTACCTAAGAAAAAGAAGATTAAAAAATATGAACAGTAAAGAAAAAAGTCATCAAATGGAGGGTTAGCAACAGGGAAGTGGGAGGAGGAGGGGGGGGAAGATATAGAGAGTAAGTAGCATAGACAGTAGGTAGAAAATAGACAGGGGGAGGGTAAGAATAGTATGGGATATGTAGACACTAAAGAACTTATGACACACGGACATGAACTAAAGGGGGGAATGAGGGTGGGAGGGGATGGGCAGGGTGGTGGGGAGCGAAAGGGGAAAATGGGCCAACTGTAATAGCATAATCAATAAAATAAAGAATTAAAAAAATTTAAAAAAGATTTATTTTTAGAGAGGAGAAGAGAGGGAGATAGAGGGGGAGAGAAACATCAATGTATGGTTGCCTCTCATGTGCTCCCCCTTCTGGGGACCTGGCCTGCAACCCAGGCATGTGCCTTAGACTGGGAATCAAACCAATAACCCTTCAGTTTGCAGGTTGGCATTCAATCCACTGAGCCACACCAGCCAGGGAGCCATGTCTCAAAATTTAAAACTCATTACAACACAGTATGAGCCTGTCAGCCCCACCCCCCACCCCCATGAGGACCTGTCAATGGTCACAGGCCATGCAGCCCTCCCCTAGTGGAGAGGTGTATCTACAGTCACCAGTGTGGGCCTGTTGGAGTCCACCCTGCCTGGTCTCAGGAAGCTGTAACCCTCCATGACTTAGGCTAAGTGCGAGATCTCCAAACCAGGAGCCCCTAAGGAGACAAAACTTATTTCTCTGGCATAAACACTGCCTGTCCTGTGCCTGGCCTCCTGTGCTTGATCAGTTAGCCAATGACGGGTAAGATTTCCCACAGGGGGAATCACCTAAGATAAGCATGATCACGTGGGAAGAGACTCAGGGGGCTGTGGAAATGAAGGGGTGATTGACATCAAGCCCTGCCCCCTTGGCTTTGTCAAAGCCTGAGTCCTTGTGCTTAGTTATGAGAAATCCAAGTCTCCTGGCTGCCTTTGTCTCCTCTGCCCAACTCAGGCCTGTGGAAATAACAGGAGTGGTGCAGCCCAGACCAGAGTTGTTGGACACCCCGGGGTAATTAGGCCTGGGACATAGAATATGCAAGATCCTGCGAGATCTGTTTGCTGGAGGTTGCTATTGAATTAGAATACGAAGGCACAGGCAGGAAACGAGACTAGCCTTTTAGGTCCTGTAGTGATGAAACCCCAAACTTTGCCCAGAATCCCAGCGGGACTTCTGTCAGACCCTTTGAAAATTACCTATTCCTTTTGATCTTCCCTGCCAGACTGTTAATCCACAAACTGTGTCTGTATTCTTAATAAAAAGCCTTCTCAGGCGGGGGCTCGGGGCGCTCTCCACTAGAGAGGGTGGCCATTGCATCCCTATTTCCCCACAGGACCCAGTTGTCTCTATGTATGTTTTTCTCGTGTTTCAACGAACCATCCGCAGCGGTCCACAGTCACTGCAGGCCAGTGGTCGTGTCATGGGCCTATAAACATAGGTAGGAAGAGGACAATGCATGATGGATAGGAGGCCCAGACGCACAGACTCCAAAAGATGCCCAAAGCTAGACAGCAACTGGAGACCAGCTAATCCACCTACATTTATGATACTTTTGGGTGAGAGAAGAGGTTCCTGGCACAACTTTGAAATGAACTGGCAGACAGTGACATGGTGATTTTTCTTTGGGTGTCTTAGAAGAAACAGTCTTTGAGCCAGGAACTAGCCATTATTTCAAATTATATGATTGTTACAAATATTTAAATAGATTTTTGTGGGTTTTTTTTCCCTTTACCTTTGTTATGATTGTTAAATAAGAGATTCCTTTCCACCAAATTCTGTCTCTGGAGATTTGCCTGGTAGGTGGTGAGCAGTAGGACCCCCCACACACACAACTTGTTGGGTTCAGTAACACTTTGTAATACAGCCAATACTGGTAATTTGCTTCTGGTTCTATATCATCTCAATAGCTACCCCAAAATGCTGGATAGCTTTTGTATCCACCTGTTATCTTTTTGTTAAATCTGCCGTGACCTGTTAACTTCTTTAGCCTGCAAACTGGGCATTGTTAGTAGCTACTGCTGTCTCTAAGCCTGTACTCAACAAACACTTGGAATTATACATGAAAACACAGGTCACATATCAACTCCTTTCCAAGCAAATGGCATTCAAAACCATACCTGTCCGTTGTAATGGGGGGACACCCCCCCCCCAGAAATGGGGAGGGATTGAGCCAATGGCTTGCCACACTAGGGATTTTAGGGGAAGGATTTTTTAAAAAGCACATGGAAACACTGCTCCTTTTTAGATCTTCCCTCCTTCTCAGCTGCTGAGGTGGAAGTCCTGGGCCCAGGCACTGGGGACGGTAAGAGGGAAGCGGCAGGCCCGTCAGTGGAGCACGGGCCTGTGAACAGCAGGCATCTGCCATTTTTTCTCCCAAAATGATACATCCAAACACTCCATACTTCTTAACTCATTTAGAAATAACCAACTTTAGAACAAATTATTTTCTTGTTTTTAAACAAGTGTTTTCACATTTTATATCTTCTATTACCAAACCATACAATTTCATTTCTAATTAATTAAAATTCTTTTTAAAAATGTTTTTATTTATTTTTAGAGAGAGGGGAAGGGAGAGAGAAAAAGAGGGAAGGAAACATCAATATAGAGAGAAACATAGATCAGATGCCTCTCAAACGTGCCCTGACCTAAGACCAAACATGCAACCCAAGCGTGTGCCCTGTTTATTTTGTATATTTGTGTGTTTAGTTTGTGTATTGCATGCTCTGTGTTTGAGGCAGTCCATAGGGACCTCTGTACAGCCCTATTCCTTGCCCCATCCTTGAGCCATATTCTGCTCTTCACTATAAGGAGGTACACTAGTCAAAAATGCTCCAATTCTTCTTGAAATTGCTCCCTTCTGTGCTCATGGGCCATAGATTAGAGGCATCGCACTACAGCGTGCTTCAGCTCAGTCTGAGTCTTGTGAGAACAAAAGGGGGAACTATCCAGGACAAGGTCTACAAGAGTTTGAGGGAAATTCTGACCCACATACCTGGCCAAAATGTCAATCAAATGTCAGGATTAAGTTATTTTTAGACATGCAAGAAGTAAACCATTTTACCTTCTATATACCCTTTCTCAAGAAGCTTTTTGAGGATGTGCACCACTAAACTAAGGAAATAAGCCAAGAAAGAGGAAGGACAGGATCAGGAAACAGAGGAGAGACAAAAAGAAAAACCAAGGATGATGGTGAAGGAAAGTTCCAGAATAACAATAGCAGGCCTACAGAACAATCTAGAGTAAAGCAGGAAGTACATCCCAATGATGAATGATGAAGTTTTACTTTAATTAAAATCTTAAGATATAGCAATACTGCCCTTACCAGTGTGGCTCAGTTGGTTGAGCATCATCCCACAAGGCGAAATGTCATCTTGGTCAGAGCACATGCCTGGGTTGCGGGTTCAGTCCCCAGCTGGGGCACATGTGAGAGGAAACCAATCAATGTTTCTCTCTCACACTGATGTTTCTCTCTCCTTCTCCCTCCCTTCCTCTCTCTCTAAAAATAAATGAAATCACTTTTTAAAAGATACAGAAATATTTGAGGTTATTATAGAGCTGTCACAACAAAAGATAATAAATAAGGTGAATTTCCCCATTAAATCCTCTCTGCTCCACATTAGTTAATGTTTTCTACTACTCCCCTTTGCAATGCCAACACATAATGACATTGCTGTAACAAATCCCTAAGTTTTTTTCCTGCTGCCTGCTGCCCAGTCAATGTCTGGCTTCCCCAACCATTCCTTTATGTTTCATTCACGGCACAAAAATATGAGTACCAACTGTGCTGTTAAATCAGCAATTGTATCATGCATTCAGCCTGACCCGTAAGTTCAGAGGTCATTTTGGGTGTCAACCTCAGTGTTCTGGGGACACTGAAGTGATGCAAACAGTGAGACTAGGTTAAGTGTGTGTGTGTGTGTGTGTGTGTGTGTGTGGCATTCCAGTGGCCACGGGCTCTTCTCTGGATGACTGTGTTACCAGGTGAGAAGAGAGAGATGCTTGGTGGGAACCTGATAGTCTTTCAATCCTGCCACAGCTGGGACCTTTTGCCATTCATGTTTAATAGGTATCTTTTTAGGTAAAAGCTATCAATACCTGGTTAGTTGGGATTATGTATGCTTTTGACTGGAAAGAGGTAAATACTTAATCTAGAATGTCGTGTCTAACAACTAAGCAGGAGGTAGCACAGGTGACCCATCCCATAGAGACCCATCTAAGGGCCTATGGGGGGGGGGCGTTGGGAAAGGGATGAGGCTCAGGAATGAGACAAGGGACAGATTGGGTCAGAGACACAGACAGGGTGGGTACCTGGAACTTGATGCCATTAAGAAGCTGAAACTCACCAACAGCTATCACGGACATTAGTGAAACTATTGAGTGAATGCAAATACAGCGATATATTAGGTAACTATTCTCTGAACTGTTAGATTTCTTGACTGATGAAGCATATCATAGTTGTGTAAGAGAATGTCATTAATCTTAGGAAATACTGTATAATTATTTAGGTGTGGAAGTATGTAAGGGTAAAGAGTCAGGACAATACAACTTACTCTCAAATGGTTCAAGAAAAAAATACAGATATATGTGGCAAAATGTCATCATTTGATTAGTCTAAGTGAAAGGTATATGGGGGTGTGTTATGCTGCTATTAACTTTTCTACAGATTTGAAAACATGTTTAAATGAGCTTAAATTTAAACAAAAACAACTTTGTTTGCTACAATGTGAATGTCAAAATGGCTAGCCTCTTGGTTCCAGTCACCTAGGATTGGTGGAGCTCCAGAGTGCCTGCCCCCCACACTGACCACCCAGCCCTGCTCTCTCCAAAGCCCTTTGTACACCACTGTGTCTCCCCACTATCCCCACCCCTTCACGGACCCAACAGCTCTCCTTCGGGGCTCCATTGTATCCTAAATAACATAGCAATTTCACTGCATTGGATTCACCTATTTACCTCCCTCTCTACCAGGAAACTAAGGTATCCTTGAAGATAGTGACTGTAGTTTTCATTTTTGCTTCCTCAAGCACCTGGCATAATGTGCAGCCCATGGGAGAACTACATACGTGTTGTGGAAGCAATGAGTGAAGGAATGGCCTGTTGGATGAACAGATAGGCAGTTCATAGGTAGAACATGACAAATGAAAGCAAGTAACCTCCAGGCTGGGTGACAGGGACTGAAATGATCGAAGTATTAACAGATTCAGATTCTTGGTGTTTGAGACCTAAAAATGTGGTTTAAGTGCTATTCTACCACGTGGAAGCTGGAGAAACAAAGGGTATGGTAGACTGGACAGTCAGAGAGGTGAAGACATCAGGCAGAACTACATTAAAGTAGTAGGATGCCCTGGCTGGTGTGGCTCAGTGAATTGAGTGCCGGCCTGAGAACCAAAGGGTCGCCAGTTCGATTCCCAGTCAGGGCACATGCCTGGGTTGCAGGCCAGATCCCCAGTAGTGGACATGTGAGAAGCAACCACACATTGATGTTTCTCTCCCTCTTTTTCTCCATCCCTTCTCTTCTGTCTAAAAATAAATAAAATCTTTAAAAAATAATAATAAAGTAGTGGGAAACATCAGAACAGCATGAGATCAGGGAAACCAGGTGTAAAAAGAACTAAAAATGGGTGGCTTCCTCTTCACCCTGGATCACACACAGACACATTTCAATTATCCACCATTTACTAACAACTCCTCTAGCACAAGCATTTTTTTAGGAACTGCAGTGAGAAAGGAATGCCTAACACACAATCTCTGTCCAGAGAGTGACTGCCACAGATGAGTAACTTCTTAAAGAAACCCACTAGGCTGGTTGTAGGAAGGTCACTCATCCAGCTTTTGAAAACAGATTTCTACCTGGGCCCAGGCAGCTTGAGACTGACAGAATGGGAGAGTGAACCAGTGACACAGGCTGCAGACCAGTGTGAGCCTGCAGAGACAGAGGCCCAGGAAACAGCACCCTCTGAGCTCCACAGGACCCGTGCTCTGAGAGTTGCCCCTCAAAAGATCTCCTAGGTTTGCAGGGCGCAGTACAGTTCCAGGGGCACCTGACAGCCCCAGCCCCATGCTGTTGTTGTCATGTTCAGTCTTTTCAGAGGGAGAGGCGTGGACTAGACACTGTGTGAGATGGTTAAGGGAATAACAGCTTGAGGACAGCCTGACAAACTACACTCCGCTGAACTCCGTTTCTCGGTCTCTGCCAGCCATATACTCCCTCCCATTCGTGGGACAGGGAGCCTTCCCATCCCTTGCAGAGCTTAAGTTGTGGGAAAGGTTTGCTTATCCCACGTTTGGCTCCTCAAGGGACGGAGATGGGGCCACTGTCATGCATGTTTATGACCTGCCAGGGCTCGGCAAGGATTCCTCTTCAGTTACTCATTCAGCCACTCATGTGTTCATTCATTCAGTAGTGACTGAGCCCCCACCAGGAACCAGGAATTTGGGGCTGGAGATTCAACAGTGCTCTCCTGTGCTTACATTCTTTTGGGAGGAGACAAACGCTAAACAAATTCATATCAAATAACGTAGATCAGGTGGCGGTAAGTGCTAAAAGGTGGGGGTGGGGCAGGATAAGGGCTTAATAATGGGAGATAGGGGCACAGGGCCAACATCAAATTGAAAACATTAAATCTCTGTCTCTGTTAGGGGTGGCCAGGGTCCAGGGCCTGACGGCTGTCCGGGGCACTATCTCTCCCTGCAGTTTGTGGCAGGAGCTACATCCAGGCTGAAGAGAGGCTGAAGAGCGGCCCCTCCTGGCAGACAAAGCATTCAGAGAACACACCAGGAGCTGAGCAGGAAGGGCCTATGGGTGGCTGCAGAGGCAGCAGGACAGCCAGTCCCCGGGCAGAGACAGCAGCAGTGCAGAGCCAGCGGCGCCCTCACCGTACTCCCCCCACCCCCCCCCACATCATCTCTCCTCCCTTCACAGGCAGAATCTGTGGCTCACCTCCCAATTCCCCGGGGTTCTGCCCCCAGCCCCTTCTGAGACTGCTCTCCCACTGACTGCTGACAAATCCCAAAGCCATTTCTCAACAGCACTGAGGTTCCACATCCTGTCTGAAGCTCCTTGCTCATGTTCTGGGATCAACCCTTTTCAAGGTCTCTTCACTCTTCAAAGGCATCTCCTGACCCTAAATTGTAGGTGTTGTCTGGGTTCCACACTCAATCCACTTCTCTTTTCATCCCAATCATAGTCCCTGGGTGCCTTCCCCTACCAAATCTCTCTGCAGCCCTGAACCCCCTCCTGAGCTGCAAACCCCACATATCCAGCTGCTTTCATGCTCTAAATTACTGCCAGACTATGAATGCCTTTAGAGCAGGGTGTCAAACTCATTTTCACTGGGGGCCACATCAGCCTCGTGGTTGCCTTCAAAGGGCCGAATGTAATTTTAGGACTGTATAAATGTAACAACTCCTTAACTAGGGACAAGGAGCTTGGTGCTGCCTGGAGGACAGAAACAAGGTGCCAGGCTGGATAAAACAAGGTGGAAGGCCGGATTCGGCCCATGGGCGTTGTGTTTGCCACCTGTGCTTTAGAGAAAGATCTTGATTAATGTGTCATCCCCCCAATGCCTGGCACCCTGCTTATACACCATAAGCACTCAATAAACCCCAAAATTACTCCTATGTGGGCTATAGGTCCTGCTATTTGGGGGATTATCTGCCATTTCCAGCTGGCTGTTCTCCCCAAAAAGTCCCAGTTGGGGGGCGGAGGTGGGAACGGTGTAACAAGCAATAAAGACCAACACGCTGTACTGACAACAAAAGACTAAAGGCCTAGGCCAGGCAGCCAGTTCTTCCTGAGGAAAAGCAGAAAGACCTAGAGATTGCTCCCAGGTGAGGCCCAGTCAGCCTTTGGCAAGGGTTCCCAAAAGTGATGCAATTCAAGACTCCATGTCCTGACTGGTGTGGCTCAGTGGTTGGGTGCTAGCCCACAAAGCAAAAGGTTGCTGGTTCGATTCCTGGTCAGGGCACATGCCTGGGTTGTGGCCCAGTCCCTGGCTGGAGCACATGAGAGGCAACCCAACAAATTGATGTTTCTCTATTTCTCTCCCTTTCTCCCACCTTCCCCTCTCTCTAAAAATAAATAAAATCTTAAACAAAAAAAACAAAAAACGACTACACAGCAGCCCTGCCCTAGACAGCAGACCAGGGGCACCCTCAGCTGCCAGAGCAGCCAGGCCTCCCATCCCCAGCATGGCCACTGCCTAGACCAGTGCACATTTCCTCTCTGATCTCTTGGGCTCCAGGCCTCCTCCACAGGTTGCCAAAGTTGACATAAAACAGAGCTAGTCACTTCCCTCCTCACCATTCAACTTGAAAGGAATCCCTGCTACCTAGAGAACAAAGTCCAAATTCCTGAGCACATCTTCCCAAGGCATTCCACAAACCCGTCCAACGCCCCCCGCTCCTCGCCCAATTCCTCCTTTAACTACCACCCGCCTGGCTCCAGCTCTTGATTCTAGCAACCTAAAGGAGAAAGGCTCTCCCAAGTCCCCCACTTATCTCTGAATCCTCTTTCTGCTAAGCCACATCTTCTTCCTATATTGTGCAATTGTTTGCAGAGCCCAAAAACAAGAACCGTACTCTGATCCCTAGGAAATTCTACCATGCAATTCTTTAAAATCCTTGTCAAACAACTCAAAATATACACTAGCATTGCAACTTTGTGTCCCATAAAAATTTAATAAACAGACTCCACATCCAAATTACTTATATGACTGTCAGTTAGGTCTGGAGCATACCCCCCAAAAATCTCCAGAATAACACTGATTTGTTAACCTTTGGGTTTGGTTATTAACCACTTGAATAATTTATTAACTACCCTAATAAAGGGTGAGGCAAAAGTAGGTTTACAGTTATTGGTATGGAAAATACAATTAATAAAAATACTATACGAATAAACTGTTTCACATACTCACAACTGTAAACTTACTTCTGCTCCCCCTGTACTCAGCCAGCGTTCTCACACAGTGAGAGTGCTGGAGAGCTTGTGAAGGCAAGTGTTCTCCCGCCTCCACGATCAGCAGTCCAAAACCCCAGAGGAGCTAGTCTGACAGGCCCTGTTCTGAACAGTGAGCCCATTTTGGCTCCAACCAATTTATTTTTTCCCAAGGTGAAGCCAAAACCCACCTTAATAACCTAACCTACTTTTCCTAACAGATACTGGAATATATCATAAAGCCACAATCAATAAGTATACACAGGCAGATCAATGGAATAGAACACAAGGTCAAGAAACAGATCCAAATACACAGAGGGATTTAGGACATAATAAAGGTGGCATTTCAAATCAGGGAAAGATGGATTGTTTCATAAATGACATTTACTCAAAACTGAAGTTGGACCTGTACTAGGGTAAGTTTCAAATGGATAAAAGATTTAAATGTAAAAACTAAAACTATAAAAGAATTAGTATTATAAAAGTACAGCATCATAAAAATACTAGAAAAAATGTTAGCACCTTGTAACAATCTCAGAATGGTGAGGGCTTTTTTAAAACAATTACTCAAAACCCAGGAGTTTTAATTAAAAGACTGTTAAATTAATTTAATAAAAATAAAAACTGTCAGCATGGTAAAACCCACTATCAGCAGTCAAAAGACAAAAGCAAACTGTCAAAAAATGCAACTCACATATAAACAAAAGGGTAAAATTTCCTAGCATATAAAAATCTATGGAACAAGGAAATAAATCAACAGCTGAATGGGTAAAGCATGTGGACATTTCATGGAAAAGTAAATTCAGAATCTTAAACATCTGGAAAGAGCTCAAACACTCTTGTGAAAAATAAGTTACATAGAGCGATGTGCCATTTCCATTGAACACACTGGCAAAGGTGACAGTTTGCTGACACACATCAGCAACAGTTCGGGGAAATACTTGTATTCCTGGTGGGGCAAAAAAATTGGTACAACATCCAAGACTCAACAGTTCTGCTCCTAGGAATTCACCCTACAGACCCTTACATGCAAATGACATGTGCCCATGTTATTTGCAGACATGTACATGTCCACTTGTATTTTGGCAACAAAAGATAGGGAATTAATCAAATTGTTCAGGGACTGGTTAAGAGAGAGGGGGAGGGAGAAATAGTGGGAGAAAAACACTGAGCAAGAGAAATACCAGTTGGGTTCCTCTCATGCGCCCCCAACCAAGGACCTGGCCCACAACCCAAGCATGTGCCCTGACAGGGAATCGAACCAGTGACCCTTCGAATCACATGCTAGTGCTCAATCCACTGAGTCACACCATTCAGGGCATAAACAGCTATATATTCATTCATTCACTCATTCATTCCTTTGTTTTCTTTCCTTCCTCTTCCTTCCTTTTCTTTCTCTTTTTGTCATTCACAGTTGTCCCTATTTTCCCCCATTACTCTCCCCTGCCCTACCCACCCCCCACCTCCCACATTCAATCCACCCCACCTTTGTCTTTGTCCATAGGTCCTTTATACATTTTTAAAAGAATGAGGAAGCACTGTATAAACTAAAATGGAATAATCTTCAAATTCTGCCATCTACCTTTAGAAATTATCTAGAAATCTAGAATCCAACCACTTCCCCAAGACTCGCTTGGCCTAAGACATTGTCTCTCCTGGCTGAATCAGCCCCTCACTGGAGTCTCAGCTACCACCCTTACTCATGGTCATCTAATTCCCAGGAGCAGCCAGATGCTGCTAAGACATAAACCAGTGTGCCCAGCCTGTGCTCAAAACGCTCCAGTGCTTTCCTCCCTCACTGAGTAGCCATAAGCACTACATCACTGCCTCATTCCTACTCCCAACCTCTCTCTCTGACCTCTTCTCCTTTTCAACCCCATTGGTCTCCTTACTTTCCTTCAACACCCGAAAATGCTCCTGCTTCAGTACCTTTTCTTCACCAGCACCCTCTGCCTGGAGACCCTTCCCCCCCGAAGTCCACACTGCTCTCCCTCGACTCCTTCGGGTCTCTATTCACTGTCACCTTCTCGGCCAGACCTTCCTTGACCGCCCTACTTAGAAGTGCACGGACGCACACACCAGTGCAGAACATGGTAGACATGTGGCTGTTCTCTGATTCTTTCAGCTTTCCTAAGATTTTAAGTTCTTCAAAATGTTGAAACACACCCACACAAACCAATCCCCCTTTCCTTACTTCCCCCTGCACTAACATCTAACACCCACTGTACTTATTTATGGTCAAGCCCACACACAACAGAAGAGAATTTAAGCCCCATCAGGGGCCGAGCAGGGATTCTGTGTTTCACTCACCATTCTATTTCTTGTGAAACAAATGCCTATCACCGTGCCAACACCAGATTCCTGGTTTTCACACTGCACTATAATCCCGTCAGATGTAGCCACTGGGGAGACAGGGCAAAGGGCGCCTCGTCACTCCCTCCCTCCCTGTGCTGTCTGCAACCTCCTGTGAGCCAATCATTTAAATATATATATTTATTTTTATTTATATATTTTAATGTATTTATATAAACTATTTTATATATTTATATCTATAAAAATATATACACATATATAAATATATAAATGAGAAAACAGCGCCAAGTACTAACACTCAATTAAGTGATTTACACTAATAATGCACTATCGTGAGAAAAGCAAAAGGATTTTTACACATAATTGCTTCTGCCTGCATATATTATCTCTGAAGAACACGTGAAAACTGATGATACTGGCTGCTCTTGGTGACTGGGGAACAGGGTGAAGGCTTTCCAACACTTTGCATCCTTTGGTTCTGAACTATGCGAATGTTACCTAATTATGGTATAATTTAATTTTAAAACTTCCTGTTCTAGCCTCTTCCTCAGGATCATCACCTTTCCCCAGGTACAGTCCCCAGAATTCAGGATCTCTACATTTCTGAAAAATTGCTGCTGCAGGAGTTTTCGCCCTCCGCACCCATCCCCGCAGTGAGCCCCAGGCCGCCAGCGGCCCTCTCCACCTCAGAACACTCTTGCACTTAAATCTGAGAAAAACAAACAAACAGCTGTCGAAGACATTTCAGAGATAAACAGGACACTTGAATATCACAATACAGTACATACAATATTATTTTATTACTATGACTTTTCTTAGGTTCAATGGTGGTATTGTGATTGAGTAGAAAAATGTCTTTAACCATAGGAGACAATGTTGAAGAAGGGAGAGGTGCGAGTCACTTTTTACATGGTCCCACAAAAAAGGAAAGGTGTGCACATATAAATACGTATTGATTACAGACGATTTATGTACATATAAATACATGTCTATATGTAGATATACGGACATTATAGAGATAAAAGCTAACATGAAAAATGTTAACAACCGATGAATCTAGGCAAAGGTATTATACTTACTATTCTTCCAACTTTTCTGCATGTTGGAAATTTTTGAAAATAACCAGTTGGGGGAAATTTTTTAAAACCCCAAAGTTCCCCAAAATTAGCTCAACTGTCACTCCTCAGAGGCCCTTCAGTACACTCAATTGGGAAGTCACTCCCTTTGCTGCAGTTCCAAGGTCCTTTACTTATGTTCCTCCGTCAACAGACAGAAAAAATCAAGAGCATTCACCTCAAGCCCACAGATTTCGATACCCTCTCATGTACACACCTCTAGGTTCATGCTCACACGTGCGTCCCAGCAAGGCCTGGAATGAACAGAACTGTTTAAAGGATCAGACACTGGCTGGGAAATGTCCAAATCTCAAGAATGGGTAGGAAGGCCTGGGGTGAGTTTGTCAAATTCTTGCCAGGACGGTGCTGGGGGAGGCAGGGGAGAGGTGCGGGGCCGGGATGTTGTCACTAGAAGGACCAGCCACAGAACAGAGCCCATTCCCCATACCCACTATGGACGCCCCTTAAATCTGGTACACCCAAGGCTCAAATTCCACAGAATTCAATGACTAAACTCTCTTTACGTCGATGGTTCCTCCTCTGGACAGTGGAGACAACAGGACAGCTATGGAGACACTTGAGGAATATTCTGGATACCTTGAAAAGCCCGCAGACAGTGGGGCTTCTGGCTGGTGGCACCGTTGTGGCAAAAGGCAGAAGCAGCAGTTGATATCCAAGTACACAACTTTATTGGGAATGAGTGGGGGCGTAGGAGAGGACTAGGAGTCAGGCTCTGTGACAGGTGGTGGCTTCTCGTCATCAGGAGGACAATCAATGAAGTCAGCCAGCATGGCAGCTGTGTCGTCCTGCTCCTTTTAGGGACAAAGACATAAGGTTCAAAACGGTCTCCTGCACATACACAGAAGAGGGGCAGCGGGGAAGAAACTCTTCCCTAACACAATCAGTTACAGCACCTTCTTCTCCCCACCAGCCTTCCCCGAGCTGCAACCCTGGCCTGCCCGCTCACCTTTTCCTGGAGAGCAGGGGTCTCCGGCTCCGGTTCGGGCTCCATTTCCTCTGCTGCAGCTGTCTCTGGTGGGGGTGGGACCTCGTCACCCCTACCCTCAGTCCCCTCTTCCAGCAGCGTTGGGGGAGCACAAGGCTCCTCTTCAATAAGCTCCTGAGGCGGCGGCTCTGCTGGGGGGCTCCCTCCTTCTCTCTCCATCTCCTCCTGGGAGGGCAGCACCTCAGGGGCCAATGTGGGCGCGGTCTCAGCGCCAGGCTCCCGGCCGGCCCCTGACTCCTCCACTTCTAACAGCAGCCCAGGCTCCGGCTCCGGCTCTGGCTCCGGCTGCACCTTGGGGGACTCGGCCGGGGGCAGAGCTGGAGGCAGGCTGGTGGGCGGGGGTCCTCCTTCTTCTACCTCCCCTCCTGTTGGGCCAAACTCCAACTCTTCCACCTCTTCCAACTCTTCTTCCTCCTCCTCCTCCTCCTCCTCCTCTTCTTCCTCTAACTCACCTTCCTCTTCCTCAAATTCCTCCTCAAACTCTTCTTCTTCTTCCTCTTCAAAATACTCTTCTTCATCCTCTTCTTCTTCTTCAAAATCTTCTTCTTCCTCCTCCTCCTCCTCTTCTTCTTCCTCCTCTTCCTCTTCCTCCTCCTCCTCATCACTGCTGTTGATATTAATAACTGTCAAATCTTCTTCCAGGGCTGGGGGTGCTCCCCCACCAGGAGTTCCTTCAGGGACCAACTGGGGTGGCTGGAGTGTCACGGGGCCTGGAAGAGGAGGGGGTGGGGGTGGAGGAAGAGGCCCTGGGGCTGCTGGAAGCTCTTCAGGCTCCTCCTTGGCAGGTTGAGGGGGGGAGGCTGTTGGTGGCCCAGCTGGGGCAACAGGGGGTGGAGTGGTGCCCGATGGAGGTGGTAGTGGAAGGGGTGGCAGCCCCTCAGGCACAATCACCACGCTGTCATCAGAATCGCTTTCTAAGGAGATCTCCACATCAGACGCTTCCTCCTTGTCATAGTGGACAAAGGCTGGCCTGGGCACTCTCCCCCCAAAGGTTTCATCTGGGGGTATAGTAGGTGGAGGAGTGCCACTAGGGGCAAGGATAGGGTCCTCATTTGAGCCTGCCCGGTGGTTCTCAGGGCCAGGAAGGAGCCGGGGGGGTACAGATGCCAGGCCTGGGACAGACAGACCTAAGTGGTTGGCTGTGGCTGGAGGTCCAGGGCGTGCTGGGGGCATTTGGCCTACTGGGGGCATGGGGCCCACCGAGGGCACGGGGCCAGCTGAGGGCATGGTGCCTGCTGAGGGCATGGGGCCCGGGGGATGGAAGGGTGGGGCCCTGAATGGAGATGGGGCCTCAGGAGGAGGAACTGGAGCAGGTGGGGGGCAGGCGGGGCCCATGGACTGCAGAGGAGGAACCCGAGGGTGGCTCAGAGCAGCGCAGGTCACCAGTGCTTCTGAGCAGAAAGAAGAGACCTGAGGAAGGATGAAAAAGCGAGTGTGAGCCTCCAGAACACTGGGTGTCATGGCGCAAGTGAGCCTGCCAGCACCAGGAACAAGAGAATCCCAAAACCAAAGAGGCGGACTCAGCCCCAGTCAGGACTTACCTCCAGGTTGTCTTCTCTCTGGCCAAGGGAGAAGGCTTGCAGGGCACAGGCAAGAGGAGGCGGGCAGCGAGGAGACGGCGCCAGCAGCAGAGCCAGCAGCAGGCGGTAAAGTTCACGGCGGCAGTGGGAGCTGCTATATGGGGAACTGCCCAGGACCTCGCCCTGCTGGACACTCATGACCAGGGGAAGGACCAGATCATGCAGTCTCTGAAAAGGACAGAGGGCACAACTAGAAACACCACCGAGACTACCTACCCCTTCTCCAGGGCCTCCTCCCAAGTTGGAATGGAAACCCTCTGGGGGCACAGCCGACCCCACCCCAATCTCCATGAGGCCCATGCTCCACTAACCCTGTGAGTCTCCTCCTTGATGAGAGGCCCGCACATGAGGATGGTCCTGCTGAGGCCTGGGGAAGAAGAATGGTGTCTGAGAGGCTACTAAGAGGACTGACAGCAAGGGTTTCTGCAGCACATGGTTCAAGGGGAGCACCCAGCTGGACCTAACTTGGGCAAGTTACTTAACTGGCCTAAGTTTGTTTTCTCCACCATGAAATGGGGATCATACTAAGTAGGGCTCTTGATACTGCAGGCCAGAGGTGGCAAACACAAGGCCTGCAGGCCGAACTCAACCCTCCACTTTGTTTTACCCAGCCCAGCACCTTGTCTCTACCCAGCTGCAACGCCGAGCTCTTGCTTAACAGTTAAGGAGTAGTTACATTTATACAGTCCAAAAATTACATTCGGGCCTTTGAAGGCAACCACGAGGCTGATGTGGCCCTGGTGAAAATGAGTCTGACACCCCTGCTGTAAGCCCGTTATAAATGTGCATTTGTAGATTTGAGGAGCACTGGCTCTCCTCTTTACACGAGGTGGGGTAGCAGGCAGTGACATAATGTGCACAGGGGACCCAAATGATAGTCCCCTGTACGCGTTAACTAACTGTACTTTTGCTTCCAGGTTAGTGACTGTGTAGGAAGCAGGGAACCCCACTAAGCAGCCTGCCTGAACAGATTGTAAACTACACTAGGCAGGGATTTCCACCTTGCCACAACTGTCCCGGCCCATGCAAAGATGTGCAGACACAATAACTGAGGCGCTGGGGCAGTGTAAATGGCCAAACCCCATCAACAGCAGGGTCCAAGATCCCGCCTACAGCCCTGGGGGTTGCAGGGCTGCTCCTGCCCCTCTGGTCCCCTGTAGCTTTTCAGCTGGTTCTGCATTTTATCTGCACCCTCCAGGTGCAGGCTGCAGCCCCAGGCCATCCCAGCACCCCGAAGGTGCAGGAACAGGCCTCACCCACCTCTCAGCGCAGCTGCACACACATCACTGTTGGCGTTGCTATCCCCTTTCCGGTGGCTGGGAGGAGCCACAGCCTCCCCCATGTCCAGCTTTAGCTTCTTGGGGGCGCTGGGCTTCCCCGTCTGCAAGCCCCCATCAGGGCTCCCCCGGGGACTGCGCAGCTGGTGGTGGAGGGAAACAAAAATCATGTTCACAGGCAAACAGGAAGGCACGGGAGACAGTGCTGGATGCGGAGGTCATTTGGACAAGGGGCACAGGATGAGAGTCCTAGCACAGAAGAGGCGAGCAGAGGCCTCACTCACCTTCAGGGCGTCAGCTGGTGGGGAGATGTCACTGAGCAGATGGGTAAGTAGGGCCTCTCCCGAGGCTCCTCCCTGAAGCACTCCTGCCGAGGCGCCACACACCTGCACCCACAGCTCTAACACAGCGTACACCTTGGTCCGCATGGCGCTGTGCAGTGAGCAGAGGGCAGCTTTTTAAAGGGGGCTGACATGCCAGATCCAGCCTCTCCTCCCTCAGTACTCCCAGCCCCTTGGAACCCTCAATCCACCTGCGTCCCTAACCACCCCCGCCTCTTTATCCCCGTCCTTTATGGTCACCTGTAAGGCTTCTCCTGGCCCAGAGAAAGAGTATCTCTACCAATGCTCCAGGCATTGAGGACCTGGGGAAGCAGGCGGCTGATCAGGGCCCCAAAGCGCAAGAGCCGACCTCCACACCTAGGGGTGAAGACACAATGGTGATCTCCATTCCCAGTACGTCCTAGTCCCTTCATCACACTCTGCCTAGTCCCACTCACGCAAGGATGAGCGCGGAGAGCAGGTCCAAGGCTTCAAGGTGGATAGAGGGCAGCAGCAGCAACCGCAGGGGACCATCTCCCAGCAAGCTCTGCAGGAGAAAGGTGGCAAAGGAGTGGGGCAGAAAGGGAGACACAGAGTGAGGAATGGAGACAAGGCAGATGTGTGACTATACGGAAGGAGCCCACCCCCGAGCTCAGCTCTCCCAATAGGATCAAACCTCCATCCTAAAAATAGACCATGAAGGAGGATGAGGGGAGGAATAGTTGACTCTCTCAGCAATGACGCAGCTGGCCCCCAAGTTCTCCCTCCCCTAGAAAAGCACGTGCTACTGGTGTCCCCACACTAGGTGTGTCGGGAGAAACACAAGAACGATGACATTGGGATAAAACGAAGACCCTGTCCAGGCCAACCACTTGGGGAGCTTCCGATCCCATACTACTGTCCTGGTTGCCCAGGGCCCTGAGGAAGGACTGTGAACAGAGGACAAACACCACTTACAATATTCTTGGCACTGATGCTGAGGGTCCGGCAGATGACATCCAGGATTTCCTGCACGGGGATGGAGACGGGGGCCCCAAACTCAGACCTAAAGAGAATCAGAGCAGGGATGCCCTCAGCACAGGTTCCCCAGCGAGACTCCACCCGAAACTTCAGTCTCCTTCCTCATGACGCAGAAAACACCCCCATATCAACCCCTCCCCTCCAGGCCCATGCTCCTTCCAACACTCACTCACATACCTGAGCAGGAGCCCCAGGCAGCAGGCCAGCCCAGAGAACCTCTGCCGAAGCCGGAGGAGGTTATGGGCATCACCGTCCTCTGAGGGGGAAAACAGCATCTCCACTCCAGGGCCTTCATACTGCATAGGAGCTGGACATGCACATAAGCACCGTCACACTCCGGGCTTTTTTCTACCCCCCTCCCTTTTAATTTCTAGTGAATGACCCACGATTCTGCCTAGAAATCGACTGTCCCACCTCTCTGGGCCACCCTCCTGGCTCCCTTCTGCCATGTTCCCCAACTACCCTGCCACTGACCACCAGCTACGGTCCCTACCTGGCTCTGCTCCCTCGTAGAGAGCCCCCAGCAGACTGTGCAGTGAGGCCAGCAGGCTGTGCAGCTCCTGCTCCCAGCTTTCCGTGTGCTTCAAGCCCTGGGAAAAGCCAGCCCCTAGAGAGGGCAGCCGGGAATAACACTCACACGCCAACTGCAGAAGGTCAGAAACTTGGTCAGACAGGAATCCAGGCCAGCCAGAATCCCCCAGCACCACCAATGCCAAGAAAAATGGAGATCACAAAGAGGCCTTAGGGAACATAGAAAAGGGACAATGGAGCAGAAGGACCCAGATGGAAGCACAGGGGCAGAGGTCATGCCTGTGCCCCTTGAGTATGTTAACAGGGAGGGAAGTGGGAACACAGTCCAAGCAATAACAAGAGAGAAACGCAAAGAGAGAGATAAGAGAAGCTCCAACTTACACCTAGGCTTCTCATCTCCCTCCTTTTCCTTTACCTGCTGGAGCTGCGGGCTCAAGGCATCCACCCGAGACAGGAAAAATGAGGCCAGTTTGCCCTGGGTTGTGGAAAAGAGAGGAAATAGCTGCTGAGTCAGCACCAAGGGCCAGAGACATTCACCCTGTCCATTCGCAGCAGCAGAATCTAAGCCCTCGCTGCCTTCTTTCCTGCAGACACAGGAAGCAAAGCACTCAACAGGGGATCGCGCCTGGCAGGCTCTCATGGCAGAAAGACATCCTGAATGTCAGCTCCCATCCTTACCCTCCCTGCTTGGTGCGGAACGGGTCCGGTCTGTGCCCCAGACTCTGGGCTCCCTGCTGCCACATTTCCCTCAAGCCAAAAGGACACCAAGTACTGAAAAGCAGCAGCCCCCACACTTCCTAGCAAGAAGCAAGGGGTCCAAGCTGGGAGCTGAGGCTCTAACCAGAAGCGTGAGGGTAGGTCAAGGTCAAGAGAAAAGGAAGGGCCTCAGGAGAACTGAAGCAGCACATCTCAGAGCAGTGACCTGTGAGTCAGCAAACATTTACTCAGCCTGCTATGTGACGATGCTAGCACGGAAGTGCTTAACCTGGGCCACAACTTATTTGGAGGTAGAACGAAAGGGGCCTGTGAAATGGATGGGGGGAAGTTACATTATTTTCAGTAACCTGTAAGTAAAACATAGTGTTTCTTTCAATTATAAGTGTAAATAAAAAGCCACAGTAGTATTAGCAGTACCTCTGGTTGTCACCAATAGAAATCATTTGTTTTCATTTCACATTATAATTTTAATGGGTATCCTGAAGTGTTCACATGTATCGCTAATTTCAAATTCAGTAAGTATGAGACCTGCTGCTAGATCTTGCTGTTTGACACATTAATGAAGAAGCACATACAAACTCTATCACAAGTTTTTAAAATACATACTTCCACAGAATTAGTTTCCCTTAAAATTCTATGTATTTATTTTATGAATTTAAAAACACTCTGAATCCTGGCTGGTGTAACTCAATGGGCTGAGCATCAATCACCCTGCAAACCAAAAGGTCGCTGTTTTGATTCCCAGTCAGAGCATATGCCTGGGTTGTGGGCCAGGCCAGGTCCCCAGTTGGGGGCACATAATAGGTGACTAACCAGTGTTTCTCTCCCTCTCTCCTCCATTCCCCTCTCTCTAAAAAACAAATAAATAAAAATCTTTATAAAACATTCTGAGATGCAGACCATGGCAATAAAAGGGGTAAGAACACTGGAGCAGACCTATAGAAAGGAATGAGATGGGACTCCCACCCTCACTGGGATGTGGGTTAGCCTGGCAGACAAGTCTATGGAAAACAACACTGGGGGACCAGAAGTGGCCCTGCACCAAGATGAGGGCAGAAGGAGGGTCCAGAGGGACTGATGCTGGGCGGCAGGGATAGGGAGGGCAGGACTGAGCCGGGCTTAAAAGAAAGAGGAGAATCCCCACGAAGCCAGCAAGGGGAAACGCTGAGGAAAGCTAAAGACCCAGAAGATGCCACAGAGAAGGAGGCTGAGGCCTCACATCCCAGCCCAGAAAGGATGGACTCTGGGGGAAGAGAGAATGGGGTACCACACACACAAATCTGCAGAGAAATCAGCAGTGGCACCAGACTTATGGCAAGGGACTTACAGGAGCAAAGCAGGAGCAGAAGCCTGTCAGTGTGTGGTTCAAGAACCACCCCTCCAAGGACTGCCTCCCATCTACCGTAGGGCAGGAACATCACACTTCAGGATTCTGGTGACCACGAGACAAACAATGTTCTAGCAGATGCCCTGTTGCAGCCAATGCCAGGATAGAAGACGACCAGGAACCATTTCCCTTGGGACTTGGACAGCACTTTCACGTCTGATGTGGTAGGACTCAAAACACTTCAACCCAAACACAGTATCCATCCACAGGTCTCCTGACTCACCAGCTTCTTCAAGGATAAGATTTCTTAGAGAGCTGCCAAAGCCCCAACTGTAGTGGCACTCAGCCCTTTACGCCAATTTACAGCTCACACCTCTGGGACTCCAAAAGCTGGGCTGAGGCCCAAAGAAGTCTGCTTATGCAACTGCAATAAGGCAGAATACAGGGACATGACTCTGACCACAGGTCTGCCCCAGGGCCAAGCAAACTAAAGCAATGGCTCACCTGGAGTGGTTGACTTGAAATGCAAGTACATATGCATGTCCAGGGTCTCTCTCAAGAGTGGGGTTAGCCTTCCCACTCATCCCCAGGAATTACCAATCAATTTGGCGAAGAGGGGTAAAACCTCTACAGAAGCGGCTCCACAGACTCAGAATGCCTGGGTTTCACCGCCTGGGAGGAGTGCTCCTGGCCTTGAAGACTACACCTGCCCTGGGAGCTTCCGGGCACGGGACAAAGAGCAGATAAACATTCCAAAATGGTAATTACCGGGTGCCTAAGCCCTGGTCTGCAAGATTTTCCAAGTACAAAGTGCCCCTGGGGCCTTTGCGTGAAACAGATTCTTATCTGACATGTTGGCAACACAGACAAAATCCTCAACAGCTAGAAGTTCTTCAGGTGACACTTCATTCTTAAAGAAACAAAGGCACACATACCCCGTTAACGTGTGAAAGTTCTGTCAGTTTGGAAACAATACTCAAAATGCAGGCCATAACTTCAAAACTACACCTCCCACAAAAGGTTGTGAATTTCAGAAGAATTCTCCTGACCACTCACAGTGAAAAGTAAGCGGCACCAACAGAGGACACACCTGGCACTCTCGTCTCCCTGACTCTTCAAATGCTGACCCTGCAGATAACACTCAATCCTCCCTCCACTTTCATGGGGGGTGCAGATAGAGACAGGTTACCCCAAACCAAGGTGAATCAAAACAGCACCTCACAAACTTTGACCAGTGAGGGGCCAGGGACAAAGATCTATCTAGCCTGTATAATCTGATAAGTTAATTTACAGAATGTTTTACAAGAATGGCAGTTTTTACTTAAACTCAGTAAAATCCGTGAGTTACTCTAAATGCCTTCCTGACCAAAGTCTTGCCAAGATTCTGTCACCTGATATTAGTTCCATTCACATAAAAACAAAGGATCAAAAACATGACTCCATGTTCTCTGAGAAGTATCACCTGCTCAGGGACCTTTCAGACACTGCAAGCAATCAGTCACCGGAGGGAGCCGCAGCGGACACCACCCGCATCGGGCTCACAACCCTCCGTGAGCCGCTAACAACTGGTAAGAGCTGGCGTTCGTGTTGAAGCCTACCTACCAATCCTGTCTGTGTTCCTAAAAGCTTCTAGGAAGTCTGATTGGCTCACACTGGTTTTGTAACTACCGCGTACACAACCTCAGGTTAAGTCAGTTAAACACCTGTGGGCCTGTTTCCTGGTTAGCTGGGCGACACCAACTCCACACACTCGCTCCAATGAGACAACGCATCTCGGACACTCGGCACAATGCCTGGCACGTTGTGATGCCCACACCAGTTCCCCTGCCTCTCTTTTACTTCCTTGACTTGGTCACAGACCCATGTGATCTTACTTTCAAGATAATTTCAGTGACGAACTCCCCCTTAAACTGATAATACTGATACAGTCCGCAACAGTCATACAAAAAAAGGTTATTAATTTAGCACTAATTCCATTCTCTATTTGGATTTGTGCCTCCATCTGAGCAAGGGGATGCTCAATGGTATGTCAAGCAATGATGAGATAACAAAACAACAGAGAGCATTTATTCTACAGGAGAACAACAGTTTATTCTTAGGTACGAGCGGCATCCAATTATACTTCAAACAACAGGTGCTGTTCATGTATGTCCTGGAAAACAAAGCCAACTCTTTCACCAGCCTCCCTTGCCTGACCCACACACACCTTACCTGTTTAACCGAATGAGGTTATGCTGTAAAGGTCAGGGCAGGTGGAACAAAGGGTGGGGAAATGACAAGGGGAGTCTAGTCAAGAATATAAGGAGATATGTTGGAAAACTGTTACAGAGAAGTAATATGAAGGCTTCCTGGAGGAAACTGCAAGAGCTTCATAGACAAAGACTGAATGGTAGAAAGAGGTGAGGCACTCTAGAGGTACAGAGGAGGGGAAGAAGAGGAAACAGCCCATGGGCCTGGGCTTTGGCATCAGATCTAGTTTCCCATCTCTATTGACTTTAGGCAAGCTATCTAATTTTAATTTCTTCATCTATACATGTAGAGTGCTACAAGGTGATATAATTATAGCTATGGAGATCAATGATAGAACAATCAAAAGACAGGTGCTTAACCCCGACCAGTCTGGCTCAGCTGCATCATCCTGCAAAGTGAAAGGCTGCCAGTTCAGCCCTGGCTGGTGTGGCTCAGTGGGTTGAGCGCCGGCCTGAGAACCAAAGGGTCACCAGTTCGATTCCCAGTCAGGGCACATGCCTGGGTTGTGGGTCAAGGTCCCCAGTAGGGGGCGCTCAAGAAGCAATCACACACTTATGTTTCTCTCCCTCTTTTTCCCTCCTTTCCTGTCTCTATAAAATAAATAGATAAAATCTTAAAAAAAAAAAAAAGGCAATTGGTTCAATTCCTAGGGCACATGCCTAGGTTGCAGGTTCAGCCCCCAGTCGGGGCATGTATGGGAGACAACTGACCTTTCTCACATCAATGTTTCTCTCCCTTTCTTTCCTCCTCTCTAAAAATAAATAAATAAAATAAAATAAAAGAGAGAGAGAGGTGCTTAGAAGTCTCAGCAATGGAATCTGAGGTGAAAGAGCTAACAAGGCTTATGTTGGTGCAATGAGGAATGTCCATGAATACTTACTTTGAGAGACCCACAAGCCCGAGGAAAATAGGTCATACACGCCTTCATTCCCTCCAGTGCTGAGAGCTCACACTGTGGGAAAATCAAAGTAAGGAGGAGGTGGGAGCCCAGTGCCCCCACAGAGGCTGTCTCCACCCCACAACCCCTCAAGGTCCCTCCTCCACACACTTTTTCTTGGCCCTTCCTTTTCACTTCTTTGATCCAATTCCCCACTCACTTCCCATCGCGTTCCTTAATCCAAGTGGTCGGAGTTAGGGAGGTACTTCGAGGGGCCAAGGGGTGGAGGGACTGGGGAGATGTCTCACCTCTGGTCTGAGGCCCAGCAGGGAGGTGAGAAGGCCAGGGAGGTGGTTCATGGAGATGTCCCGGAAGAGTGTAGGAAGTTGGGCTGCGTACCGGAGCAGGTCCCTCAGAACAGCCACAGCCAACTCCATTGTGGGGGGTGGGTCCTGGGACTAAAGAGCAATAACACTCCATGCTTCCAACCTCACCTTCATGGTCACCAAGAGGAGGAGGAATGAGAGGTAGGACAACATGGGACTTTTGAGAAACACCACCATCAATGTCAATATTACCGTCAGATCCACTAGGAATAGAGTACATTAGAAATACAGAGTATCCAAAAGTAACGCATTTGTCTATAGAAAGGACAGGTGTTTACATTTTCATATTAGGGGTATCTGGGGTCCTAGGAATTTGAGGGAGAAAAAAAGTAACAAAGTCACACCTTAAAGATCTAACTGGAAGATCTCAAGAGTTTGATTCTCTCGCACTATACACTTCCCTAGAATGGAACAGAGAACAGCACTCTCAGACTGAAAAGAAGTCTCAGCCACAGCAAAACCAACCCACCTCGCCAAGCTGGCTCAAACCTACCCTGAACTCATGGAGGAAAAATGGTTTGGATTTAGAAGGACTTCCCTAAAATGTTAACATATATCTAAGGAAAAGCATTCAGCACTTATCTCCTACTAGACCAGAGAACATCATGTGTCAAAGGGGCAAATAAAAATGTTTGTTAAGAAAGTAAGAATAGTGGACCTACCAGCTACAAGTGGGCCCCCAACACTGTCCAGTAATCCTACTGCACTTCTCTCTGATTAGCTTCCCCTGCTACTGAAACCTTCTCCCACCACCGTCACCTCTGGAAAACCTAACCTGCAACTTCACAGACGAAACTGAAGAGCCAAGAGGGGCACTCCCTCAGCTTCCCACTATAAAACCTGAAAAGTCCATCTTTACCCTCACCTGCCTTCTCCTTCCCTCCTCTTGTCCCACTAGAGGAAGTAGGTCCTCTTCTCTTCAAGATACCCCTCCCCACTGTGCTTCAGAGACTATCCCCTCCCTTCTTCTAAGAACCCTACACTCTTAACCGGCCCCTTCTCTCCTGTTCTAACCAGTCCCTCCTAAGAGGACTCCTCCCACTGACATTCATACATGCTCGTCTTTCCTATCGTAAAATCCTTCCTTAGTCCATACTCCACTCAGCCAACCCCAGCTATTTCTCTCCCTTAGTTACTTTCTCCCTTACCCCAGCCTCAGCTATTTCTCTCCCTTTGAGCCAAATATTGAATATTTTGGAAGGACTACCTATCTTCCCTATTTCCACTCATTTTCCCACTCACTTCTCATTCTAGGCACTCTGGCTTCGGTACAGACTGCTCCACCAAAAATACTCTGACTAACCCATGAGCTGCTAAATCTGATAAATAATTTTCAGTCCTTGTTTTATTCCACCTCAGAGGGGCATGAACAGAAAGATCTTCCCCTGTATTCCACCCAACCCACAGTCCTGATTCTCTCATACTATATGAAGTTTGTATCCTTTCTGCTGCTGTCTCGTTTTCCTTTGTCAGCTCATCGTCCTCCACGTGACCAGTAAACGTGGAGTGCTTTCAAGTCCAACCCGCGTAAGGCCACACCTTGATCGTCTCGTTTTCTTCCTCACCTCCAGCTGCCATCTGAATGCTGAACACTCGTCCCCTTTGTAAAACGTACAGAATGAAGCCCCTCACCCACCCACTGAACCCTCAAGGTTACACTGAGACTCCCGGCCACTTCCACTCACACCAGATCAGGTTAGATGCTCACTAAGGAGCCTTCTACTGAATTCCCAAGGCCATACTCACGGTATTTTAACTTCTCGCCTCTGAACCTGGCTGTCTTCCAGTGTTCTGAAATCTAGAAGTCCTCCCGGACACTTCCTCTCCCGGACCCGACTCCATCATCAGGACCTGTCCACTTTGCCTCTAAATCTCCCTTGAACTCATCTACCTATTACTTCTACCCACCCCAACCTACTCCAAGCTACTGCGAATGTCCTTCTGGGTTACTTTAATAGCCTTCTACAAGGTCTTTTTCCTTCTGTTCTGGCTCCTTTCTCATTTTCTCCACAGAGAAGCTAGAGTGACATTTTCAAATGAAAACCGGATCAGGTACTGCCACCACCTCCTCTTCCTCACCCCTACTGAAAACCTTCTTGAACTGCAACTGTTCCACAACTAAAAGCCAAACTCCTAACATGCCTTCTGCTCCATACTTGTCCCCATCTACTTACCGCCCCAGTCACATGTCGACAGCCCCAGACACACCAACTCGCTTACAAGTCTTCACATGGGCCAAACTCCTCCTCTCTCAGGCCTTTTGCATCTACATCACTTCCTCAGCCCAATTTACTCCTAATCACCAGTTCAGAAAAGCGCTCTCTGAATCACTGCCCCTGACGACCCAAACCACCTCCGTCTGGGCCAGTGTCTCTTGTTCCATGTTCTCAGGGGACCACCCCCTTTACCTCCACAGCACCTCCCTCAGTTTATCACTTCACACTCCTCTGTAAGATTTTACAATTAAAGTCTCTTGCACTACAACAGGAATCAGCAAAGTATGGTCTGTGGGTGCCTGTTCTGACGTGGCCAACAAGCTAAGAATGATTTTTACATTTTTAAAGGGTTGGAAAACTAACAACAACAAAAAAAAACTATGCACAACAAAAACCATACATGGTTCACAGAAACCTAAAAGATTTACTACCTACATGCATGTACTTCATAGAAAGTTTCCCACCCCGAGCTAGACTCCAAGCCCCAGGAAAACAGGGTCCAAGTCCATCTTACTACTGTCTCCCTAGAGCTGAGCACACAGCTGCCCCCTGTGCTCAGAAGATTACTTCGGAAGAACTAAATGGAGATGTCATCCAAGAATGTAAAAGCAGGAAAAAAATGAAATGTTAAAAATGAGAAAAAAATACAAAAAAGAAAAAAGAGAAAGGACTAGGCAAGAAAAAAAGTCAAACACCTAGAAAAAAGCCCTTTAGAGATGTCACTCATTAGAAAAGCTAATAATGGCCCTGACTGGTATGGCTCAATGGGTTGGGCATCATCCCACAAACCAAAAGGTCACCAGTTCATTTCCCAGTTAGGGCATATGCCTGGGTTGCAGGCCAGGTCCTCAGTCAGGGGCGTGCGAGAGATTGATGTTTCCCTCTTCCACCCTTCACCTCTCTCTAAAAATAAATAAATAAAATCTTTTAAGAAAAGCTAATGAGGAAATGAAACAGTCAGAAGTTCTGGTATGTGAAAGGTCAGATGAATTAAAATTAGCCCAGTAGATAAAAATATCGAAAGTTTCAAAGGATTTCCATTTGAAGCGTATTGTCCCTACTATCAGAAAACTGCTTCAACTATTCTGTCCTCAGAACTGAATGTCCAAGCCACAAAGAACATACCACGTCCAGAATGGAGAACAAGGAATGGCTGGAAGAGGGGACAGGGTCAGGGAAACAGCCATATCCTCACCTGCAAGACCTGCTGAATGCTCCGAAGCCAGGAGACGCAGTGCTGCTGGAACATCTCTGTAGAGCTCTCCCCCACCAGCAAAGACAGCAGACAGAGGCCCTCAAACCTTATGGGAGAGAACTGAGTGGTAACAAGTAGGTGGAGGCTAGACTTCAGGGAAAGCTATTTACTGCTCTTTCACTCTTACTGGACGACGGCCAAGACTTCCCCTCCAGGTCACTGTGATTTCTAACTCCTGAAATACTTAGAAGACCTGGAGTGAGGTGTGAGCAGCAAGAAAAGAAGGGAACAGAGATCACCCCAGATGGGACACAAGAAACTTGGAAGCCGGAATAGTTGATATTCAGCTCAAGTAAGCTCATGAAAAGAATGACATGCCCCAGCCTCTTGGGAAAGGAGAAATCTCTTGAATCCATGGGGTGGTGACACTGGATGGACAGATGTATAGGTCACTTCCTAAGGAAACATTCCCTTGGGAAAAAACAAAACAAAACAAAACAAAACAAAACAAGGTTAAAGACTTACCGAGTTTTGATAGAACCGAGACGTGCATTGCTGAGACCCACCAAAGCCGCAACGGCTGAAAGGTTCTAGAAGAAAGAAAACAGAGAAGTGAGTAAGGAGCAGGACGCTAGAGATGCAGAATTTCTCCAAGCCCTCCCCTGTCCCAGTATCTATGAAGCCTTTTCTGAAGTCATTTCTCCTTTGAGGATAAAAGACCATTCCTTAGAGGCCTTCGGCCTTTGCCCTATTTTCAGTAGGTGACACACACAGCAGCCTGTCCCACAGGCTTTCAAGTCACATCTTGCTTGACCCCTTCTCCCACCTTCCACCCAACAAATCAGTGCTATGAAGAGGAGAGCCAAACTCATCCCAGCTAGCAGACCTCAGCCCCTAGCACAGGGGAGACATTCATAAACGTTCGCCAAATGGACACTGAACTCATCTCTTACTCTTCCTCCTTCACTCCCACACAAATCCCCCTCCTCCTGTCCCTGGCTTCCTTAGAGCTGTTAAGAATGCCAAGGTAGGCTTCTGGTCAAGATGGGAAAGCAGGTAAATGTTGTGCTCACCTCCTCCCATAACCACATCAAAAGTACAACTAAACTACAAAACAACCATCATTGAGAATGGCCTGAAATCTAGTGGAACAGAAGTCCTCCAACTAAGAACATATAGAAGAATTCTGCCAGATTGAGACTGGCAGGAGGGGCAAAGATATGCAACAGGCTGGTCCCACATCCACCTGTGGTGGTTAAAAATCAGGAGGGATATCTCAGCTGTGGAGGTCCCCCCTCAGGAGTGAAGGGTCCCAGCCCCACACCAGGGTCCCCAGCCCAGGGTCCCAGTGTCAGGAAGAGAAGTCCCCATAACTTTTGGCTGCAAAAACCAGCAGAGATTGTGGTTCAGTGAGATGGAGGGCTTCTGCAGTTCCAGCCATTCCTCTTAAAGGGACCACACTCAGACTTATTATTCAAACTCACTCCCTCTGAGCTCCAGGACTGGAGCAGCAGCTGGAAAGGTGCCAGGGATGGACAGGGAAAAATTGAATTGTCTGGCTTGGGACAAGAGATGAAGGGGCAGCTTTCTGTCAGACAGAAGTGCTGGCAGAAGCCATTGCTCCTTTGCTGAGCCCTCCCCCTGCAGGTGCAGGTGGGTGCCACATCTGAGTCTCAACCAACCTAGCTAACACTGTTTACCTCACCCCGGTAATTCCATGACCTTGCCCCACCTAACTTGCCAACCCACCCAAGTGGCTTCCAGTGGCTTTCCCATATAAACAGCCTGTCTAGGCTCATGTCAGACTTTCCTAAAATCCTGCAATGATTCACAAACCCCAAAAAGGCAGCATCTGGCCTCAGTGTGCCTCATCTGGCTAAGGATCCCCAAGAACAGCACTAGCAGCAGCCAGCGTAGCCTCTCCCAGCCACCTCCAAGCCCAGCACAAGTAGCAATCTGCAGATCACTTCGTAGCTCATACCAGCTGGTCCCAGCAGGGCACATGTAGCAGCTGACCTTGGCCTGCACCTCCCAAGAGGCCCCAAAACCAACATACTCAGTGGCCAGCTTCAGACCACACCAAAGCACCACCCAACCACCTGCAGAGATTATACCCTCAAAGGGCAGACTCGGCTGGCAGCAGAGCCCCAATAAAGCAAACCCTGCTCCACAGGGTCAACCTACACCTGACAGTTCCTCCACTATAGTCACAGCCAGTCCTCACAACCAGTCAGCCTGAGGATCAATCCATTCCACTGACACGCTAACAGCAAGCAAGGCTGAACTACAACAGGAGGGCACACCCAACCCACGAAAGGGACACATCTGGAGCACCCAGCTCAGGTGACCAGGGCTGGGCCCCACAAGACACTTATTACATATGGCCACTTTACCCAAATGGGGAGACATGGCAGCTCTACCTAATACACAGAAACAACAGGGAGGCTGCCAAAATGAGGAAACAAAGAAACATGGCCCAAATGAAAGAACAGAACGAAACTCCAGAAAGAGAACTAAACAAAATGGAAACAAGCAATCTACCAGATGCAGAGTTCAAAACACTGGTTATATGGACAAAACCAAAGTGGGGCAGGATCAAGGGTGGGAAGTGGGGATGGCTGGGGTGGGGGGAAGTGGTGGGGAGGAAATGGAGACAACTGCACTTGGACAACAATAAAAAAAGTGACTGTCAGCTTTGTTCTACACGGTATTACCTTGACTCATGTGGGCCTGGGTTTGATTTTGTGAATAAGGACTTCACCAATCTGTCTCTACCTAAAATATTTCCAGTTCACCCTTGCAGAATGGAAATGATAAAAAAACTCACTTGTTTTTTGCTGGAAAAAAAAAAACAACACCGGTTATAAGGATGCTCGATGAACTCAGTGAAAACTTTAACAAAGAGATAGGAAATACAAAAATAAAGAGAGAAAACATAAAAAGAACCAGTCAGAAATGAAGAATACAGAAACAGAAATGAAAAATAATACATTAGAGGGAATCAACAGATTAGATGATGCAGAGAATCAAAACAGCAATTTGGAAGACAGCAGAAAACACCCAATCAGAACAGCAAAAGGAAAAAGAATCCAAAAAAAATGAGGATAATTTAAGGGGCCTCTGGGACAACCTCAAGGATACCAACATTTGCATCACGGGGTTACCAGGAAAAGAGAGAGAGCAAGGAATTAAAAGGAAATATTAATGTATTCAATATATATTTACTTAACATCTATTTCATGTGAGACATTGTTTTAGATGCTGGGGGGTGGGGTGGGTAGAGCTTATATTCTAATTAGAAAAGACAGAAAATAAACAAATGACCAAATAGTAAATAGTAAGTTGGATGGTGCTAAGTGCCGTAAGGAAGAATAAAGTAGACTAAGGGAGAGAGGGAAAGGCTGGACCAGGGGAGATAACATTTTATGTCGAGTGGGCACAAGAGCTCTCTCTGAAAGGCCATTTGAGCAGAGACCTGAAGGAGAGTGAGGACAAGAAACAATGACACGCTCATGCACTGCTGATAAGAGTGTAAAAAGATGCGGCCACTCTGGAAAACAGTCTAGCAGTCCTCAAAAAGTTTTGCACAGAGGCTCGGCCAGGTATTTTAGTTGGTCAGAGCATTGGTCCAACACTCCAAGGTTGTGGTTCGATCCATGGTCAGAACACACACAAGAACCAACCAATGAATGCATATGTGTCATAAATAAGGGAAGCAACGAACTGATGATCCTCTCTCTCCCACCCTTCCTCTCTCTCTCCCCCCTCACTCCTCCTCTCTCTCTCTAAAATCAGTAAGAGAAAAATAACTTTTAAAAGGGGGTTATACACAGTGTCACCCACATGACCCAGCAATTCCACCCTAGTACATGCAAGAGATATTAATGAGAATGTGTTCTCACAAGAACCTGTACACAAACATTCACAGCAGCATTATTCATAACAGTCAAAAAATGGAAACCACCCAAATGGACATGTCGATCGATGAATGCATAAACAAAAGTAGTACATCCACACAATGGACCATTATTCAGACATAAAAACAAATGATGTTCTGAGACACTGATGAGCCTTAAAACATTACACTATCTGAAAACCAAAGGCCACACATGCTGTGTGACTCATTTATATGAAATGGTAAAAGTAGGCAAAGCTACAGAGACAAAAAGTAAATTAGTGGTTGCCTAGGTCTGAAGAGCAAGGAGAAGGTAGGGGATAATAGGGAGTGACTACCAATGGTAGTTTCCCTTTTTTTTTAAATAGTGTCTTTTACTGATTCCAGAGAGAGGGGAAGGGAGGGAGGAAAGGGAGAGAAACATCTATGAGAAAGAAACATCAATTGCCTCCTGCACACATAACCCAGACATGTGTCCTGACCAGGAATCGAACCCACGACCTTTCAGTCTGCAGGAAGAAACCCAACCAAATGAGCCACACCAGCCAGGGCTATTGTCTCCTTTTGAAGTGATGAAAATGTTCTAAAACTGGTCTTGGTGATGGGTATACAACTCTACAAATAAAACTAAAAAGCACTGAACTATACACTGAAAATGGATAGATTGTATGGTATGAGAATTACATCTCATTAAAGCTGGTTAAAAAAAAAACATAGTTACCCACCCACCCCCACCCCACCCCCGCCACAAAGGCAAACTATTCCAGGCAGAGGAGAGAAAAAGAGCACAGGCTGTGAGATGACGGCACATCTAGCAGAGTGGACTGACTGCAGACAAGTGAGCGAGAGGGGAATAATAAGAAATGAAGGTCCCAGCAGCAGGGCCAGATCTTGTAGTCATAGAGGCAACTGACTTTTACTCTAAGTAAGGTCAAACTCATGGGAAGAGAGAGAAGTGATATGGTCTGACTAGTGATTTATTTTTTAAAACACATCAGTTCCCTTACTGAGAAGGTGGAAGCAGAGAGAAGTAGGAAGCTGTTGTAATAACATAGGAGAGAGATGATGAGGCTGAAAAAGCGTGGTGAAGATGGGGATACGAAGCATCGAACTCTGGATATACTCTGAAGGTAAAGCCAACAAGATTTGGTAACAAACTGGATATGGGTGGGAAGTAAAAGTAAAGATTAATTCCAAGGTTTTTCACTTGAGCAACTAGCTATTTACTAAGGAAAGGAATACCGCAGGAGGAGCAGATTTGGGGAGTGAGAACCAGTCAGTTTCAGATACGTTAAATCCGGGGTATCTATTAACATCACAATGGAGATGCCAACAGATGTCGGGGAGGTTAAGTCTGGACTTAGGATAAATCCTGGTTAGAGCAGGAATTTGGGAGTTGTCAGTCATGAGGCTGGATCAGCTCGCCAAGGGAGTGAAAACAAAGCAGTACAAGGACACTCAGAGGTCAGAGATGTGAGGAGGAACCAGTAGAGATGACTTGAAAGGAGCAACCAGAATAGTAACAGGAGAATCAGAAGAGAGTGGGATCCCAGAAGCCAAGCAAGGAAAACTTTCTAAGAATGGATCGATCAGCCTGGACTGAGTGGCTCAGCTGGTTGGGCGTCAGGTGGATTCCTGGTCAGGGCACATTGGGGCACAGAGGCAACCAATCAATGTTTCTCTCTCATATCCATGTTTCTCTCCCTCTCATTCTCATTCTCTCTAAAAATATATAAAATCTTTTTTAAAAATTAATAACAAAATAACTATCCTGTACGCTTGAAAAAATGTCAAGATCATAAGACAAGACTTTTTTAAGATCATCTGAGGAGCTACTTCAGATTAAAGAAAACTAAAGAGACACGACAAATAAATGCAATGTGTGACACTACAGCGAATCCTGGGCTAGAAACTTTTCTTGTGCTATAAGACACTTTTAAGACAATTTAGATTAAATCATGTATTCTATCAATGTTAATTTTCTGATTTTGCTCACAGAATGTGGTTATATAAAAAAACAACCTGTTTTTAAGGGAATACACACTTAAGTAGTTACAGGTAAAAGGCCTTATGTCTGCAACTTACTCCTCCATAGACCCCAAAAAAATATGCACAGGGAATGCTAAAACAAATATGCACTTAAAATGTTAACATTTGGGGAATACGAGTGAAGAGTACATAGAAATTCTTTGAACTAGTCTTTCAATTTTTTTTTTAAGATTTTATTTATTTATTTTTAGAGAGGGAAGGGAGGGAGAAACCCAGGCATGTGCCCTGACTGGGAATCGAACCTGCGATGCCTGGTTCGCAGCCCGCACTCAATCCACTGAGCTACACCAGCCAGGGCATCTTTCAAATTTTCTATAAATTTTAAATTACTTCAAAATAATGTTATTAAAAAAAGAATGGGAGAAGAATCAAAGACAGCAAGTATAAATAACTCATTTGAGTTTTGCCATAAATGGAAGCAGTGAAATAGGAAAGGAACTAAAGGAGGATTTTTTTAAAGCAGGTATCAACTGTATGCTGATAAAAATGACCCAACAGACCTCCGGTCAAGATGGAGGCATAGGTAGACACATTGTGCCTCCTCCCACAACCAAGAGAAGAACAACAACAAATTAAAAAAACAGAAGTGACGTAAAATCAAACTGTATGGAAGTCCAACAACCATCCAGATGGGCAGAAGAGGCGGAGATAGGCAACCGGGCAGAGAGGACTGGTGGCAAGGCAGCAGCTGGTGCTCTGGCCAAGCGGCCACTGGCAGACAGGGTGGTCCCACATTTGCGTGCAGGTAAACCAGGACGAACAACTGGGGAGTGAGATAGACTGTACAACCCAGGGTTCCAGTATGGGGACATAAAACCTGAAAGCCTCTGACTTAAAACTCCTGTGGGGGTTGAGGTGGCAGTGAGAGAAACTTCCAGCCTCACAGGAGAGCTCACTGGAGAGCCCCACAGGGTCCTAGAACATACACAAGGCAGCCTACCTGGGAATCAACACCAGAAGGGCCCAATTTGCTTATGGGTGTGGGGGGGAAGTGACTGAAATCCAGCAGAGTGGAGCAAGCACCACTGTTCCCTCTTGGACCCCTCCCCCCCACACAGCATCACAACACAGCAATGTGTGTCGCTCCACCCCTCACTACTTAACAAGCCCCCCAAGACAAAAAAAAAAAAAAAAAGGCCCAAATGAAAGAACAGATCAAACCTCCAGAAAAAAATAACAACCAAGTGATAAAGAGATAGCCAACCTATCAGATGCACAGTTCAAAACACTGGTAATAAGGATGCTCACAGAATTGGTTGAATTTGGTCGCAAATTAGATAAAAAAATAAAGGCTACGCTAAGTGAAATAAAGGAAAATGTACAGGAAACCAATAGTGACAGGAAGGAAACTGGGACTCAAATCAATGGAGTGGACCAGAAGGAAGAAAGAAACATCCAACCAGAAAAGAATGAAGAAACAAGAATTCAAAAAAATGAGGAGAGCCTTAGGAACCTCCAGGACATCTTTAAACATTCCAACATCCAAATTATAGGGGTGCCAGAAGGAGAAGAGGAAGAACAAGAAGTTGAAAACTTATTTGAACAAATAATAAAGGAGAACTCCCCCAATCTGGCAAAGGAAATAGACTTCCAGGAAGTCCAGGAAGCCCAGAGAGTCCCAAAGAAGTTGGACCCAAGGAGGAACACACCAAGGCACATCATAATTAAGTTACCCAAGATTAAAAATAAGGAGAGAATCCTAGAAGCAGCAAGAGAAAAGGAGACAGTTACCTACAAAAGAGTTCCCATCAGACTGTCAGCTGATTTCTCCAAAGAAACCTTGCAGGCAAGAAGGGGCTAGAAAGAAGTATTCCAAGTCATGAAAGGCAAGGACCTACATCCAAGATTGCTCTATCCAGCAAAGCTATCATTTAGAATGGAAGTGCAGATAAAGTGCTTCCCAGATAAGGTCAAGTTAAAGGAGTTCATCATCACCAAGCCCTTATTATATGAAATGTTAAAAGGATTTATCTAAGAAAAAGAAGATAAAAAATATGAACACTAAAATGACAGCAAACTCACAATCATTAACAACCACACCTAAAACAAAAACAAAAGCAATCTAAGCAAACAACTAGAAAGGAAAAGAACCACAGAAATAGAGATCATATAGAGGGTTATCAACAGGGGAGGGGGAAAGGGGGGCAAAGGTACACAGAATAAGTAGCATAGATGATAGGTAGAAAATAGACAGGGGGAGGGCAAGAATAGTATGGGAAATGTAAAAGCCAAAGAACTTATATGTATGACCCATGGACATGAACTAAAGGGCGAGGAAATGTGGGTGAAAGGGGGTGTACAGGGCAGAGGGGAGTGAATGGGAGAAATGGGACAACTGTAATAGCATAATCAATAACGTATATATATATTTTTAAATAAACAAAAAAAATAAAGAAGCCACATTCACCCAGATGGGCAGGAAGAGCAGAGACACAGAGACAGCAGAGAGGGCAGAGAGGTGTAGGGAGGCCCAGAGGCGGAAACTGGCAATCCCACATCCTGGTGTGATGGATAAAAAGCAGGAGGGTTACCTCTAGAGCGACGGATCCCAGCCCCAATACAGACCACCCAGCCCAGGGTTCCAGAGCCAGAAAGATACATCCCCATAACTTCTGGCTATAAAATCCAGTTGGGGTTAGGGTGGCGAAGAAACTACCAGTTTCTCAAAAGATTCCTCTTAATGGGCCCACAATGGACTTAGGGCTCACACAGACCCACCCTCTTTGGGATTCAGCACCAGAGCAACAGCTGGAGGGGCACCAGCGGCATCTGAAGAGAAAGTGAAGTGCGAGTGCTGGGAGACAGCTTCCAACCTGGCAAAACTCCAGAGGCCAGGCAGTGGCATTGTCCCTTCTGCGAGCCCTCCCCAACACAGAGCAACAGACCAGTGACACAGGTCGCCTGGCCCTGGAGATTACCACAGGCTCTGCCCCATACAACTTAACAGGTGTGCTTTTCTACAATAGGCCACTCTACTAAGACAGGGAGTCAAAGCAGCTCTACCTGATACACAGAAACATACACAGGGAGGCTGCCAACATGGAGAGACAAAGAAATATGGCCCAAATGAAAGAACAAACAAAACTCCAGAAAAACAACTAAACAACATGGAGATAAGCAACCTATCAGATGCACAGTTCAAAACATTGGTTATCAGGATGCTCCAGGAACTCAGTGGGAACTTCAACGGCATAAAAAAGACCCAGGCTGAAATTAAGGCTGCATTAAGTGAAATAAAGAAAAATCTACAGGGAACCAACAATGGAGGGGATGAAGCTGAGAATCAAATCAATGATTTGGAACACAAGGAAGGAAAAAGCAATCAATCAGAACAGCAAGAAGAAAAAAGAATTAAAAAACAAAAAACAAGGACAGGCTTAGGAATCTTTGGGAGATCTTTAAATATACCAACATCTGAATCATAGGGGTGCCAGAAGGAGAAGAGGAAGACCAAGAAATTGAAAACTTAGTTGACAAAATAATGAAAGAAAACGTCCCTAATTTGGTGAAGTACATAGACATACAAGTCCAGGAAGCACAGAGTCACAAACAAGATGGACCCAAAGAAAACCACACCAAGACAGATCATAATTAAAATGCCAAAGGTTAAAGATAAGAGAGACTCTTAAAAGCAGCAAGAGAAAGGCAGGTAGTTACTTACAAAGGAGTTCCCATAAGACTGTCAGCTCATTTCTCAAAAGAAACTTTGCAGGCTAGAAGGAACTGGCAAAAAGTATACAAAGTGATGAAAAACAAGGACCTACATCACAGATTACTCTATCCAGCAAAGCTATCATTTAGAATTGAAGGACAGATAAAGTGCTTCCCAGACAAGGTAAAACTAAAGGAGTTCACTATCACCAAGACCTTAATTTATGAAATGCTAAAGGGACTTATTTAAGAAAAAGAAAATCAAAACAATGAACATTAAAATGGCAATAAATTCACAACTATAATTGAATCCAAATAACAAACTAAGCAAACAAGCAAAACAGGAACAGAATCATAGATATGGAGATCATTTTGAGAGTTATCAGTTGGGAGGGGGAAATGGGGGCAAAGGTGCAGGGATTAAGAAGCACAAATCAGTAGGTACAAAATAGATAGGGAGATGTTAAGAACAGCATAGGCAATGGAATAGACAAAGAACTTATATGTACAACCCAGGTACATGAACTAAGAGGGGATTGCTGGAGGGAATGGGGGTACCAGGTGGAGGTGGACAAAGGGCAAAAATCATTGGGACAACTGTAATAACATAATCAATATAACATATTTAAAAGAAAAAGAGCAAGAGCGAAGGTAAGGCCAGTTAGGAGACTGTTACAATAATCCAAACAAGAAATTGTGAATTGTGCTAAGGTAGTTATATTTTGGAACAAATGAATTTATAGTACCTAAAGCAATGTTGGTGATTAAACCTAGATGGATGGACCAAAAAAATGGATCTCTTTTTCTCTTCAAGCCTATTTACTTATCTTCACTAGACTAGAAATTCTCTGAGGGAATTTCCCTTACTTATCTACCTAAAGATAAGGAATAGTAGCTAACATACAACAAATACTCAATAAATGTTCATTGAATGAAAATCTATGGAGATACAAAGGAAACCATACAGTTCCACATATTAAAGACCCAATGCCAGAGACATGAGTAGAAAAAAAACTTCAAGGCAGGATATACCCAAAATGTGGTACAGACAATAGTAAAGGGAGGAGTCTAGTTTCCCACATCGCTCTTTTCTTTATTCAAAATTGTACTAGACTTTAGACACTCAGAGAAAATAAACAAGACATTAAGTTCAGGTTGCTCACCTGGAGGGAGGAGAGGAAGACTTGAAAGAGATGATGAAAGAAATCACATATTTATAGGCCGAATAGATGATATTTCAGAAATACTTAGGAATCACATGAATCAGAGGAGGAGGATTTGGAAGGAAAATATATAATCAGCTCCTGCTTCTTAAACTGGGTGGGTAGCAGAGGCATGGTTCTGTCACCCTCAACAATGAGGAGTGATGTTAATAATTGAGGTTATACCCCTCATAAATTTAGGGCTAAAATAATTGAACCACCCAGCAAGTTGTGACAACCCTCTTCCTGGAAAGAAAGCACTAGGAAGGCCCCAGTAACAAAGGCTGGACAAGGAAGACCTCATGTACACTGATCTTGAAGAATGGGGAACATTTGTGGGAGGACTGGGGGAATATCGAGGGCAAGACATACTAAAGCATGTTATGGTTAGACATGTTATGTATTCTTAGAATCAGTGCCTTCAACTGGGCAAGACAGAGGTTCAAGCTGGGATGGGGGCAATGACAAAGATATGGAAAAGAGTGGACAGACCTAAAAACTAGTCAGAGGATAAACAAAATCAACAGGACCTGACAGAGTACATACGGAGATGTGTGAGGAAAAAGAAAAGTGTTTAAGATGGATGACACTTAGGTTTCTAATTACACAACAAAACATATATTAGTTTCTACCCTTAATACATCCAAAGAACCTTTCTAAGCCAGACTAAAAAGCTCTGCATGGTCTGTCAACTACCTACCCACTGTACCAGCTTCACAGTGCCCACTTCCCTCCACCTGAGCTTCAGGCACAACGCCCTTTTTTTTTTTTTTTTTTCAGTTCCTTCCTACCACAGGGCCTTTCCACAAGAGCTCTCCACTGATTGAACCACCCTCCCCATTTTCTCTACTTACCCAACCTCTACTCATCCTTGGGGGTCTCAGCTTAAACTCCAATACCTCTAAGCTAATTCTCCAGATCAGGTTAGAGGTTCCCCACTATACAATGCTCATAGAGTTTTATAACTATGAGTATTTGTTCACCGCCATCGCATTCTACAATTAACTTAAGGGTCCAGTACTTGGCCTTCAGTAAATATTCACTTGCTGAATACGTCCATTTACTCAAGTAGAAAAAATTCCCAAAACCTACTGCCCGAGGAAAAAGAAGTTAAACATCATAGATCAAGTGAATGGCGAGGCCTGGAAAGGAACCTACTCGTGTGTCACTACCAATAGCCTAGGAACAGAGAAAAAGAGGCCCATATTCTCCCTACTTTCTACTCGTAGCTGATAAAAGAAAAAATACGTGAATTTTGTGCAGACTGATAATCCAGATTCACCTTCTGCCCCCAGCTCTCCTTCCCTCCACCTCCCCTTCCCTCCACACTCCCTAGAAGCTGCAGTTCACCGTAAACCTAGCGTAGACTTGCTACGCCAACCTTCCAACAGGGCCGCAGGGCGTGCAGGACAGACTCACCTGGGCCCCGCCCACCGTCCCATGCAGCCTCAATAAGCGCATGAGCCCGGGCAAATGAGGGGCCGAGCGGACTGGGGGATGCACGGGAGGAACGGTGGACCCCGTTCGCGGCTGCAGCAACCCGGACACGCTCTCCAGCAGCAGCATTCGGAGACGCGGGCCCGAGCCCAATGCCGAAAGACCCCCGGTCCCTCCAGAAGCCCCAGCCGCGGAGCCCGCAGAGGGCCCACTAAGAACGGCTGCAGCCATCTTCACCGGGGCTGGTGGTGGCGTGGCGCGATGACGCAAACAAACCGCGACGAACGCCTCGTGCGGAGAAGGAGTGAGAAGGGGGTTGTGGTCTTGTACAACCGGTGCGCGAAGATAGGACACCGGGCTCTGGCTGGGAGGGAGCATGCGCTGAATGGAGGGCCGGGAAGCGGGGCCGGGAGTGTTTAGCTCCTGGGCAGTGAATGGCTGGTGGGTGGGGCGGCCGGGGGCGGTCCAGTGGCAGTTAAAGAACACGTGGCCGGGACCAAAAGCGCCAGAGTCCGAAAGGTATCTGGTTGAGAAACAGCCTCCAACACTTTCGCTCTAGGGAGACACTGATAACTAAAGTACTGGCCCATTATTTGAAGTCACAGACACTTTAAACTACATTTACAACCGCAGAACTAACACAACACACTCCGTGCACATTTAAAAAGATAAATCTAGTATTGGGATGATGTATAAGGCATAGAACACTATTCTATATGGTTGGCGGAATAAGTTGATGCAAACTTTCTAGACAGCACTTTATTTTTTCATCTGAGGTGATACTGGTTAACAGAATTATACAGGTTTCAGGGCACAATTCTACAACACATCATCTGTACACTATATTGTGTGTTCTCCACCCCAAGTCACTAGTCACCCCATTCTGCCAGTTCCGGTCAAAATTAAAAATAGGTATTCTTTTTCATCTGACACATTCATTTATTCACTCAACAAATATTTACTGAGCACCTTTCAAGATGCTAGGCACCATTCTAAGTGATGATAATAAAATAGTGAAGAAGCCCTAGTAGGGTGGTTCAGTTGATCGAAGCGTGGTCCCAAGCACAAAAAGGGGGGAAAAAAAGGTGTCAGTTTCGATTCCCAGTTGGGGCACATACCTAGGTTGTAGGTTCAATCCCCAGTTAGGGCATGTACAGCAGGCAACCGATTGATGTTTCTTCCTCTGTCTCTCCCCCACACCTCCTCTCTCTCTAAAATCAATACATGTCCTCAGGTGAGGATTGAAAAGAAAAGAAATAGTGAAGAAGACAAGACCCCTCCAGAGAGAAGAGAGAGTCAATAAATAAGAAAATGAATAAATCTTGGATAGTGCTATTTTAAAATGTTATTTTAAAAACCATTGCCCTGGCTGGTGTAGCTCAGTGGATTGAGCGCGGGCTGCGAACCAGGCATCGCAGGTTCGATTCCCAGTTAGGGCACATGCCTAGGTTGCAGGCCATGTCTCCCAGCAACCGCACATTGATGTCTCTCTCTCTCTCTCCCTCCCTCTCTCTCCCTCTCTCTGTCCCCCTCCCTTCCCTCTCTAAAAATAAATAAATAAAATCTTAAAGAAAAAAAAAACATGGTAATGTGTTAGAGGGTGACATGGATTGGAGTGGGGACTTGAAAAGAAAGCCCTCCTTGAAGATGGCAAGATGGTGTCATTCATAGAGAATCAAAGGAAAGTTTCTCTAGGCAGCAGTATGTGCAAAGGCTCTGAGGTGGGAATGGGTTTGCTGGAGGATGAGAGAGAGAGGGCTAGTTTGACTCAAGGATAGAGAAAGAGGAAGAAGAATTGATACATGTGGTATGTGTTAAAGTCAGGGAGGTGGGTATGGATCAAATCGTGAGGACTCTAGAAGACGGAGGCAAAAAGATGGGGTTCCATTTACATAATATTTGGAAGCCACTTAAGGGCTTTAAGCAGGAAGTGACAAGAACTGACTTACATTTGCAAAGATCACTCTGGTTGCTATGTGGACAACGAACTTAGAGGGCCAAAAGGGAAGTGAGAAGAGCAATAAAGAAGCCATTGTAAGAGGCTATCATAACAGGCCAGGTAAGAGAGAATGGTGACTGGGACCAGAGTAGCATTGGAGATGGAGAAATAGAGAAGAAATAACCCAAAGGGTTAATGTATTTTGAAGGCAGAATGCCAGGACTTAGAGAAGAATTAGACAGAGGGTAGTATGAGAGGGAAAGAGATGACCCTTGGATTTTACTTTTATTAGATTCAAATTATTAGATTATCTTTGTGCACAAAAAAAGTCCCATTGTTATTTGATATGATAGACAATTTTCATGATAGACTTGTAGACAATTTTCAGAGAAATGACATCTTTATAATGATGTGTTTTCTCACCTAGAATAGGGTATATCTCTTCCGTTCTTTCTGGCCTTTAATATTTTGCTTAAGTTGTCTTTATATTTGTATCTTTTAATACAGTAGTCCTGGCTGGTGTAGCTCAGTGGATTGAGCATGGGCTGCAAACCAAAGGGTTGTCAGTTGGATTCCTGGACAGGGCACATGCCTGGGTTGCAGGCCAGGTCTCCTGTAAGGGGGACACAAGAGGCAACCACACATTGATGTTTCTCTCCCTCTCCTTCTCTTTCCCTTCCCCACTCTCTAAAAATGAATAAATAAAATCTTTAAAAAAATACAGTAGTTTTCATTCCATGTAGAACACTTACCTTTCAGTTCCAGAACCACTTTAGATATGTAATAATGAAGATCTTATTACCTTCTGGTCATGATGCTTTAACAAAAATGATTCATGAGTCTAAAAGAAATGTTTAAATCTTGAAAGAGGTGAAGAGAGAACTTAAAAGGTGGTGATAGAACTGAAGTGTGGGGAGGTGGCAGCTGGTGGCTAGGCCTGTGTCTGAACATTAAAGATGATCTCAGAAACTGTCTTGTGTGCATGTTTGTTTTTCATTGCATACAAAGGTGGAGGGGGTAGTGTGAAGTTGGTTCATTTGGGGAAGATAGGAGGGGTATGGAAAAAGAGATGGAAGAAGAAGAAATACTGTAGCTCCTTAAATCTGAAATGTCAGCCATCCACCATCCTTCCCAAGTCCAGTCAATTTTGCCCTAAAAATGATTCCGCAGCCTGTCACCTCATCTCCCTTCCACTCTATGGGTCATCATCTTCCCTTGACTAATTTTAGTCTACAACAGCCTGGCCACACTCCCTCCACCCTCCACATTGTCCAGAATTATCTTCATACAAATCTCATCATGCCACTCCTTTGCCTAAAAAACCACTGGATCCATGTGTCCTCCTCCAAAGAAAGGCCTCAGTCTCATTCCTTTACCTCCTATACAAAATCCTTCAGACTTTGTTCCAGTCTCCTCCTCAGCCTTATCCCTTCTGCTGTCTTACCCCACAAACACTTCAGAACAGGATGTGCCTCGCCTTTCTCTCTCTTTGGAATACCCTTTCTCAACTTCTACCCACCATTCAGTAGGATTGTCCTCAAATGTTCCCTTCTCTCGACAGCCTGCACTCCCTCCACCCCCACCCCAGCAAAATGCTTATTGTTGCTTTGTCCCCTGGGTCATACCTCCATTACAGCATATCATAATACCTATTATGTGTCTTCTCATGTATACTAGGAAGGCAGGACCCATGTTCATTCCTGTCTGTTAATTCATGCCCTAGCAATATAAGTGGCTGGCACAAAATAGGTAGGCATGGTTAGATGGATGAATGTTAGCTGCAATGAATAAAGAGAGAAGACTAGCAGTCAAAAAAATTAAGCAAAGATTAAACACAGACACTAGGGGGAGCTGACACACCACAATACAGAAGCGAGGGCTAGCGACAGAAGGGGCAAGCACTAGGGTGAGCGGGTGACCTGTGCCCACCAAAGCAACCATCCCTTGACTGGAACGGTTCACCCACGTGTGCATCCCCTCACCCTCCTTCGCAGACGGTGCTTGAGCTCATTCTACATCCCCCACAGCCTCCACCACCCCCACCACTTCCACCACCCTACTAACCCCGTCGCCTCCAAAGCTACGGAGCGAGCAAACAAAGGGGAGGGACCCCTGCAGGGTTCTGGATGTAGAGAGCCAATCAGAGGGCTCTAATGTCCCGAAGGCGGGAGCCTTCGTTTAAGGGGGCCCAATCATTCCTAAGGGGGATGAGGAAGGGCGGAGAAATGGGCGAGAAGAGCGGGGGAGTTAGGAAGGGTCCGCGAGAGGAATAGACGCGGAGGGGGTGGGGGCGGAGCCAATCGCTGTGTCTGTGAGGGAAGGGCTGGTTGCGCGGCGCGATCTGGGCTGACGCATCTGGCCCCCGTTCCCCACGACCGGGGACGAGGGAGGCGGCGGGTGGAGATGGGGAGGCCTGAAGGGGAGGGGGAAGAGGAGAAAGAGCAGAGAGCGCGCGTGCGCAGTGGCGTGGGGAGGAGCAGGGACCTAGCTTCGGACTGGGAGGCTGCGAGCAAGCCTTGGACTGAGCGGGCGGGCGGCGGGCGCGCGCGCACGATGGGGGAGAAACCCGGGACCAGGTAAGGGATGTGGGGCCACGCGGCGGGACGTGCGCTGCGGCTCTGGGCGGGTGCCTGGACGATTTCTAGACAAGGACACCGAGGAGAGAATCAGGAGCCGGACGCCTGGGTCCCTGGGGGGCGGCCATCTGGGGCCGCACGCCTAGGTCCTCGAGGATAATGAGGGGGACGCATGCCAGGGTCCCTGCAGAAAGCAAATGCTGAAGGAAACAGGAAACAGACGTCTGGGTTCACTCACGGATGTGGGGGCCGGACGACTGAGTTCTCCCGTGCAGGCTGTGATGCAGGGGCGGAGGAAGGAAGAGCAGGTGGCCGGTCCCGAGGGGTAGAGTATGGGCAGGCTGGATACCAGAAAAGAGATCCCCCATAGACTGGTGCTTAGCCACTAGAAAACGTCCTGTTTAATACCCCACAGGCAGTGGGGCTGCCCCCACCTGTCCCACGGGCTCCGCTTCCAAACTTCTGCCTTCCCCGGGGTTGCTAGGAGCAACAGCCTCATCTTGAAGGAGCAGGGTGCTTGGCAGCCCTCCTTGACTCTGGGCCTTACCCCTCTTCCCGTGGATGAGGGCAAGAGGTATCTGCCCTGGGCACACCATCCGCTCCCCGGATGTTTTATGTGTAATCGAGGCTCCTTCCTTACACTGGCACCCCGAGTTCTCTTTTTTGGTCTCTAGCACAATCCACTTCCTGTTGTGACCCAACACCCTCAAGGGGCCTGTGGGTGAATGCCTGGTCCCTTGGGAGCAGGAGCAAAAGAGGAAAAATTGGGGCTGTATGCCTCTGTCCAGAGGGGATCAAGAATGGGAGCCTGATCCTGAGCATCACTTGTTCTGCAAAACATTATCGTATCAGACCCACCACTCCCCACCCATTGAGAAGGAGAACCCAGGCTTCTGTGCACCAAGTTGACCAGTATTGGAGAGATGATCACAGGAAGAATTAGTGTCCTGGATTTGAGGTTAAACAACCCAGAGAAAGGGGAAGTCGCTGACTTGAGGGAGGCCCCCAATTTCCGTTAAGTGGTTCAGAGAGGGGGAAGGATGGACCAAAGGGGGATTGCTGACTTGGCACAATTCCCCCTTACTCCTATCAAATTCTGGGCCACAGGAAATAAAGAGAATAGCAGGAAGTGTGAGGGGGCATCTGCTTCTGTGACGCCCCCCTCCCATGTTCTGACTCCTAGGTCAGCCTCAGTATACACATGCTGCTTCTCCCTAGCCTAGCCTAGCAGGGTCCAGAGGGCAAGTGCCCTGCAGCTGCTCCAGGGCAATTACCATACAGCAGTCCTCCACTTGGCCCTCTGATTGTGGGTGCTGCAGCCCTCTACCAGGGCTCCTAATAGGAAGAAACACTGGGACAGAGGAAAACCAGAAGCAAAGGGGAGGGAGAGCTGAATGATGCCATAGCAATCAAAAGGACAGTAGGTGGGGTGCTTATTCTAGCTGCCATCATATCAATGTTTACTCCCCTTTATTGGATAGGGATACCCAGGGATCTCCATAGCCTTTGCCCAATGGCCTTTGGATAGCTTGGCCTTCTGGGAAGAAGGGGCAAATGAAGTTATAGTAGAAACAGGTGGTAGGATTGGAGGAAGGATGGGCCAATTGGCAGAATTTCGTTTGCTTCTATCTGGGGACCCTTCCCAGAGATCACTGCTGAGGCAGAGTGGATTGGGTATGGATTGTAAGGTGATGCAGCAAAGAACAAGCCCACAAGTGGCCAGAGCACTGGAGTTGCCAGATACTTCTCAATTCTTCTAGCAGTGCATGGGGTACAGGCTTAGATTGTTTCAGTGGTTAGGAAGTGAGTCCCTTTCAATTCAACAAACTTAATCCCAATTACAGAGGCAGGGAAGTTTAATAGTTTGGTGACTAAGAGTATGGACTCAGAGCCAGACCACCTCTGTCTACCATTCACACTGTGACCTTAGGCAAAACATGTGACCTCTTCTGTGCCTCAGTTGCCTCACTTATAAAATAAGGATATTGGTATCTCCATCACTGTTATTTTTTTTCTTTAAAGATTTTATTTACTTGCTTTTAGAGAGAGGGGAAGGGAAGAAGAGAGGGAGAGAAACATCAATGTGCGAGAGGTCACCTCTCACATGCCCCCAACTGTGGACCTGACCCACAACCCAGGCATATGCCCTGACTGGAAATCAAACTGGTGACTTTTTGGTTCGCAGGCCAGCGCTCATTCCACTGAGCTTGTTATTAAGAGTATTAAATAGCACATGAAACACTTTACAGTGCTGGGTGTGCAGTATTCACCCAGTAAATGTTAGCATTATCATCGTCATATGGCTGGCACTGTGCTGGGGTGCCTACAGGAATAAGGCCTCTGATGCTCACAGTCTGTCTAGTGCAGCAGACAATACACAGCTAACTGCCCTTGGGTGGTATCACACCACAAATAAAACACAAACAAGGTGTGACAGGAAACAAAAAAAAAAAGAGTGACCAGGGTCTGGGCTTGATCCACTTTTTGAAGGAGATGATATCAGAGCTGGGCCTTGAAAGACAAACAGGCTTTTAAGCTTCTGAGATCATAGATGGGGAGAGTTGGAGGTTAATGGAGTAGGGTCACAGTTAGGTAGTGCCTATAGTAGAAACCATTTTAGAGGCAAAGGCTGAGGTCATTACTGTTTCAGCTACTCCAGCCATCTTTGGAGCTGGGGACCAGAGAAGATGGAAAGCGAGTTAAGTCTTATACAGACAACACTGCAACTTGCCCATTCAGGTCCCCCTGGGGGAGGTCCTCTGGGAAGGGCCAGGGTGGTTCCTGTGGCAACAAGTGGCCATTGCCATGATGGAGGGGAACTAGTAATGGTAGAGGGGGTTGCCATGACGACTAGCTTTGAGGGACTGCAAAATTGGGAATATGAAGGACCTGTGGTTACCTTTCTTTCTTGGGAAAAAGCCCGGGAAGGGAGGGTAGGCCTGGACCAAGCCCCAAAGCCACCAGGCAAGAACCCTGGATGAGCTCTGCTTCTCAGGCTGGGGAGGGACAAGGTCCTAGTGCCCGGGTCCCTGCTGAGTCTGAGGGAGGCAGTGGGATTTCCCTTTCTGTTTTGTTAGGGTCTTCAAGAAGTCGAGCCCTAACTGCAAGGTGAGTCTCCCACAGCGCTTCTCTTCCTGACCCTCCCTGGGCCCTGATGGGGCCTAGCCTGCCCCTAGACGATCCCCAACCCCTAGCTGCCCACTTCCTGTGACAGCTAAGAGCCAACTTCCTTCCCTCCAGAAGCCCCTTGCCACAAAGGCTGCTCCACCTGAGCCAGCCACAGGGCTGGGTGGGGACAAGCCTGGGTCCCTAAAACCTAGGGGGAGGGGCCAGAAGCCCATGCCTATCCCTCTTAGGAACCAACCCAGGGTGCCTGGGGCTAGGAATAGTTAACAGCCCCCAGGCTGTGGCCTGTTTACTGCAGAGCCCCTCTCTAACTGGCTGTGACCCACAAACCCACACAGACTTCCGATTGGTTTGCTGAGGTGTGAAAAGACAGAGAGGCTAAAAAGCCTCAAAGTTGGGCAGTCTGTGAAGCCCCACCACATTCCCCTTCCAGCCCTACTGGGAGGAAACCAGGGGAAATCCTGGACACCCAGCCTGGGAAGGCCAGGGGCAAGGCAGCCTGTGTGAGGCGCTGATGCCCTACCACCCTCCTGCCCAATCTTCCCTGTGACCCCTCTCCATCCTCAGCTCACTGTGTACTTGGGCAAGCGGGACTTTGTAGATCACCTGGACAAAGTGGATCCTGTAGGTAAGTGTGCCCAGGAAGGGGCATCCCATCCCCCAGGAGAAAAGTTCCTAGACCCAGAAACAGAGGAGAGGCCCTCATGGGAAATGAGCTCATACGTCCCTTTCCTAGATGGCGTGGTGCTTGTGGACCCTGACTACTTGAAGGACCGCAAAGGTACTGGCCCCCGACTCCAGCAGCCTAAGGGGAGGTGGGGAAGTGAAATGGGCTGGCGCTGAGACCAGAAATGTGGAGGGCTGAGGCGGAAGCCAGGAATAGGATTCAGACCAGTCTCGTGCTGCCGAGAAGCAGCTGCTGCTTGGCACTGGGGGGACTCAAGAAGGGGAGCTCCTGACCACCCCACCTTGCCCTCCCTTGCCAGTGTTTGTGACCCTCACCTGCGCCTTCCGTTATGGCCGAGAAGACCTGGATGTGCTGGGCTTGTCCTTCCGCAAAGACCTGTTCATCGCCACCTATCAGGCCTTCCCCCCAGTGCCCAACCCACCCCGGCCCCCTACCCGCCTGCAGGACCGGCTGCTGAGGAAGCTGGGCCAGCATGCCCACCCCTTTTTTTTCACAGTGAGGATGCCCCCCACCTTCTGCAGGGCAAGGGGTCTGGGACTCTGTTTGGGGGGTGAAGCACCTGTTATGAGCTGATCTGGAAGAAATAGTAAGGAGGGGCCCTAGACCCACATCCCCACAGGGGCACCCTGCCTTCAGGAAGCCCTTGCCTCTCTGCCTCCTTCCTGAGGCTCTTTCCTTTTCCATCCACATCCCCAGGTCTTCTCCAGCCTCTTATATTGAGATTGGGAGGAAGACTTGGGGGCCTTAAGAGGAACTGAAGTCTCCCCTTTCCTCTGCCACAGATACCCCAGAATCTACCCTGCTCTGTCACCCTGCAGCCTGGCCCGGAGGACACAGGGAAGGTACTGGAGAAATGGTTCTGAGGACCTGTGGGACAGAGTAGGGTCTGGCAGGCACATGAGATGTGAGTGGGCTGCCAAAAAGCCAGGGTGGGATGAAGGATAGGGTAATCTTCCCAGGGAGGGTGGGATGTGCATTGGACAGTTGCTGCTTACATGTGACCCTGCTTCTTGCTCTTGACCTGCATTGTATATGTCTGGGTATAGGGCTCACCTTGACACAGCCAAAACAAAGCCTCTGCCAGGTGCCAGGCCTTAAGCCGGCAGCGGAGGAAGGACCAGGCAGGCCCTGTGCTTAGACCAGAATGGGGCAAACGTCCCACCCAACCCTGAGGAAGGAGGGGAGGAAGGGAGTGGCGATGGCGGCCGCGGCCTTGTGTAAGACCCGGCCTTTTCTCCCCTTCCCGAGGCCTGCGGGGTAGACTTTGAGATTCGAGCCTTCTGTGCCAAATCATTAGAAGAAAAAAGCCACAAAAGGTGAGGGAAGTCACCTCCCCTGTGGTTTGCCCACCCCGTCCCAGCTCCCAGGAGCCCTAGTCCCTGTGGGAGGTGGAAGTGGGTGTTCGGGTATCTGAGGTCTGACCCCTCTCACTCTCAGGAATTCTGTGCGTCTGGTGATCCGAAAGGTACAGTTTGCCCCAGAGAAACCCGGCCCCCAGCCTTCAGCTGAAACCACACGCCACTTCCTCATGTCTGACCGGTCCCTGCACCTGGAGGCTTCCCTGGACAAAGAGGTGTGGTGTGAGAGGGTGGCACAGTGCTCCAGTGCAGGTCAGACCCTGGGGGCAGGGTGACCCCATGTGTCAAGATGGCATATTTAGAGGAGGCTGTCTTAGCTACTGTGGAGAGTTGCTGTGGACTTAGGGTTAGAGGGAAGAAGCCAAGCAGTATGTCTGTGTCGGGGGCACACTGGTAAGGACTGGGACCAGTGAAAACAGAACTGATTAACCTGACCCTCCTCCCCTCAGCTGTACTACCACGGGGAGCCCATCAGTGTCAATGTGCACGTCACCAACAACTCCACCAAAACTGTCAAGAAGATCAAAGTCTCTGGTAGGAGGAGGGAGTTGGAAGGGGATCTTAGCGGGGAGGGAGTTGCTGCACAGGAGGCTTCTGGCATGATCTCAACCCAAGGACATACCCAGTGTGGGAGACCCACCAGGGCTCAAAGACTTCATGTAGGCTGTCCCAGAATGAGATGGACACCAGGCATTTACTGCCACAGGGAAGGCCAAGGGGTGCGAGTGGTGTGGGCCCAGGGCCTGGTCTCATGCCACACGGTCTGCAGTGGGGCAGTAGTCTTCACTCTGTGCAGAGCTGCTTGACCTGCCCCTACCCACCCCCACCCCCAACCAGTGAGACAGTACGCGGACATCTGCCTCTTCAGCACCGCCCAGTACAAGTGTCCTGTGGCTCAGATCGAACAAGAGTGAGTATCACAACAGCCCTGAGTCCCAACCTCAAGGGAGAAGAGTGGGTGTGGAAGGATGTGAGGTGGAGGTGGAATTCTTCCTGAACCATCTCCACCTTCAAGGGTATTCTCATCTGATGGCTCTGAGCTGCTCATTTTCTTGGGCAGGTTGAGCCAGAACCTACTCCCTTGTGACATGTGGCCAGAGAAGGAACTAGTGATGGGGGCATGATCTGCCCTTCGCCCAGCCTGGCCCCTCCAATAGTCTTGTCTTCTTGTCCCCACCCCTCCAGTGACCAGGTGTCTCCCAGTTCCACGTTCTGCAAGGTGTACACCGTAACCCCGCTGCTCAGCGACAACCGGGAGAAGCGTGGTCTTGCCCTGGATGGGAAGCTCAAGCATGAGGACACCAACCTGGCTTCCAGCACCATGTGAGGACAGGGCCGAACATGGGTGGGGAGCTCTCCTGCAGCCGGGGAGACATTCACTCCACACCAGCTGTGTGCCAGGCTCTGTCCTAGGTGCCAGGGCGCTGTCAGTGAACAGAAGAGACAAAAAGCCTCTTACGTTCTGGGGAGGGAGGCTAGACAAATCATATATATAGTATGTTTAGTGACCAATGTTAAGGAGAAAAAGCAAGGGAGAGAAGAGAGAAAGCAGAGAGAGGAACAGGGTATGTTAATTTTCAGCAGGGTGGCCAGGGAAGACAAAATCCAGAGGTGAATTTCGAGGAAGGACGCAAAGGAAGTAGGCAGTATGGACGTGCAGGAGCAGTGCTCCAGGCAGACAGCGTTGCAAACACAAAGGCCCAGAGAGGTGATCCAGGCTGGTGTGTCTGAGGAAGTTCAAGGAGGCCAGCAGAGCTGCTGCTAGCCCCTGGGGTGCCATTGTGCCTGCGGGCAACAGCAGCCCTGGAGTAAAAGCTTCACAAATTAAGGGCTGAGCTTCACTCCCACTGACACCTTTGTTCAGGGTACACACTGAAGGCCTATGGGCCAGTGTGGTAAGAATGAACTACCAGGACAAGAGTAGCAGGTGGAGTCGGAGGGCTGATGGCGAGCAAGACAGTGCAGGGCTGTAAGGCCACAAGGACTTCAGCTTTTATTGTGAGAGAGATGAGAAGCCACGGGAGGGTCCTGCACAGAGGTTTGGCGTGGGGTGCTCCCATGGCAGAGCCTGTGCTGCTGGAGCCCCGGGAGCTGCGGTGGATCCTGCCCAGGGTCCTGATGGGAGCCCTAAGTCTGGGCTAAGGTGCAGGGTGACGGCCATGATCCAGTTTCTCCCCCCAACTGCAGCGTGAAAGAGGGTGCCAACAAGGAGGTGCTGGGGATCCTGGTGTCATACAGGGTCAAGGTGAAGCTGGTGGTGTCTCGAGGCGGGTGAGTGTGTTGGGCAGCCTGGGGTGGGGCTGCAGTGGCTCCCTCCAGCTCTGCATTGTCGTCTCCTCATGCTGCCTCTCTCCCGCCCCAGGGATGTCTCAGTGGAGCTGCCTTTTGTTCTTATGCACCCCAAGCCCCATGACCACATCACCGTCCCCAGAGCCCAGTCAGGTAAGCACGCCACCCACCCCAAGCCCCCAAAGGCAGGGCCACTGGAGAAAAGCTGGTCCTTCCAGCACCCACCCACGCACTTTCCTCCTCCCCTCAGCTGCTCCTGAAACAGATGCCCCTGTGGACACCAACCTCATTGAATTTGATACCAAGTAAGAGCCTCATCTCCTCCCTCCCTACCTTTGACTCTTGGACAAAAATTCCTGTTAATGTTCAAATCTATCCCCCCCACCATTTTTTTCTTTTGGGGGAGGGATGGTTGAAGCATCAAATCAAGATGACAGCCTTGTGAGATGCCTCTTACTGCCCCTTCTTTGTCCCTTCCTCCAAATACCTCCAGTCCCACTGCCACTCTTTAACACCTCGGTCTCTGGAGGGGAATGGGAAGTTGAGATGAGGGTTGGAAGCCCTCGCCTCACCCCCTCCTTTCTACCACCAAGCTATGCCACAGATGACGACATCGTATTTGAGGACTTTGCCCGGCTTCGGCTGAAGGGGATGAAGGATGATGACTATGACGACCAGTTCTGCTAGGAAGGGGGGCTGGAAGAAGGGAGTGGATGGTGCTGGGAGAGGTAGGGGCAGGACCACGATTCCCACTGTCACTGGGGAGTGGGTCCCTGCCTCTTTTCCCTTCCTCTCTACCCAGCAGCTTCCTCAACCAACCCCTTCCCTCCTTTCCTCTCCCGTCCCCACCAGATACGCACTGGACCTATCTCTTGTTGAACATGGGCATTAATTTTTTGACTATGGCTGTGCTTCCCCAACCTTCCAATGGGTGGCAAGCTGTGTTCATACATAAACTTTTTGGAGGGGACACTGAAAAGAGGAGTGATAGTAGGAAAAGGGGGGAGAGAGAACTGCCACGTTCAACCTCACACCAACACTCCCTCTTGTCACTGTCTGCCTCCCATTCCTTCAAGCTGAGACCCTTTGCAGGGGCAAGGCTACTTCTTTGTTTCTGAGCATAAAGAATAAACCTTTTAGTAGGCATGAGTGTGTGTGTTTCCTATGTAGTGTATGAGGACCGTGCTCACCCATGAGTCTGCTAGCTTGTGGGTGAGGACCTAATCTCTCCTCTCTACCCACATGGCACAATAAATGTTTATTGACTGATGGGGCTTACCTGTGTTCCAAGGTAAACGTCAAAACTTAATTTGGGCAGTCCAATGTTTAAGGGTACAGTTTGTAAAAGCCACAAAGTATAGACTGTTCCTTGTTGCGGCCCACACACACGACCACGTGGTGACCTGTTCTGACCTAGCGTATCCGTTTCCACTGCCCCTGGTTGTGCAAGCAGTCCATTCCGGGGGCTCAGTGGGACGCAGCTGCAGCCTCACCAGGTAGAGGTCACACAGTGTCTCCGTGGAGCCTGGTACTTACATTCTAACACAGAAGCCATGGCTTTAGGCAGCCAGAGTCATGCTGCTGTGGGCAAGTCCGAGGAGCTACATCCAAATGCTGCTCTTTGGCTGTTCCTCAGAGGCTCCCTGAGGCTTGGCCAAAGCCCCAGGCCAAGCTGGAGGGAGTTGGTAACCCTCCACTGGCATTCCTCACCTCCACACCCATTCCCACTCCGGTGCCCCAGACTTTTACTATTTAAGGCTCATTCCTTCATTCCATGAACAATCTTGATTTTAAGTCCCTTTTATGTGCCAGGCATAATACAGGGAATAGCAGTGACAAAATAAACATTAAATCATTCCTTAATTAACTACAATATCTGTCCCCGGAAGTACAGGAGCTATAAGAACATGTGACACACAATTCTGACCTAGGTTGGGGTTTCGGGAAGATTGCCTGAATAAAGTGACCTTTGAGCAGAGAAACAAACTTTGAGGAGTTCCAGCATTCCAGACAACAGCAACACCACGTGTGAAGGCAGAAGGGAACAGCTTATTTCAGGGACTGAAAAAGGCCAGAGGCACTTCAACAAAGATAGCCACAGGCAAAGTAGCTCCAGATGAGGCTGGTAAGGCAGATGGGATGGCCCACACTAGCCTATTACAGTTCATGATATCTAATCAAATCATTATTTACCTATAGGCTTTAAGTGCCACCAAAATGCCAATGAGCTTGCTTACCCTTCCCCAATAGCAGCCTACCCTGCACACCCTGGTCTTTTTCACACAGAGGAACAGCCAACATCCCTCTGACTCCCATGAACCTGCTCCTTGATCTCTGGGCTCTCAGCAGATGGGTCTCAAACTTTTCTGGGTGAATCAGAATCCTCTGGGATGCAAGATAAAGACACAGAGTCTCAGGCTCTGCCTTCTCAGGTTTCGATTCAGTAGTCCCAGAAAGAATTATGAAATTTGATTCTATATTAGCACACACTTTGAAAAAGTGCCTTTTTTCTTCTAGGTTTTTATGTTTTTAAGGTAGTAAAAAATATGTTCACAGTTAAAAACATTCAAACAGTAAACAGTGAAAAGAAGGCTCCCTCCTGCCGCTGATTCTCAGCCTCCCATTTCTTGTTTCCAGAGGCAACCACTAGCACCAGTTTGATATTCTTCCAAAGACATTCTCCAGACTCAGTCATACTCATACATTCCCCCTTATTTTAAACACGGACAGTAACATACTATGAACACTCTTCTACACCTTGCTTTTTTCTTTTAATGATGTTGCTAGAGCATTCCTTTAACAACACATATAGATCTACCTCAATCTATTAAAAAGCTGCATAACTTTCCATTGCCTACATGTTATTTTTACCAATTTATTATCAGTGGACATGAAGGATGTCCACTCTTTTGCTAATTCAAACAGTATTACAATTATCTTTAAGATATGTCCTTTTGCCCATGTAAAGTCTATCTGTAGGGTAAATTCTTAAAAGTAGAGTTGTGGAGTAAAGACAGTGAGCATATTTTCAATCACTGCCAATAAGCATGTGACATGTGGCATCATCCTTACTTCAATTTGCACTTTTTTGTTTAGGAGTAAAGATTAATTTTTTGTTTAAGAGTGAGGATAAACCAGACTTACTGAGCTGATATTGTGAACCAATGGTCGTTGGCGCCAATTCAATGCCAACAGGAATCCCCAACTTGGGGTGGGGTGAAGAAGGAAATATCATTCAGCACAAAACAGCTCAATTGTTTGTTATACAGCACAGCTGTAGAACACCACCACTGTGAGGAGGCCATGGGGTCAGGGCTAGACTGCTCCGCTCTGCTCTGAGGAGATGGCCTCGGTGTTTCAGCTCCAGCCAAGGAAATGGAAAGGGACAGCAGACTGTCAGAGCAGCCAGAGGTAAGCCGACTTATATAGAGAGAAGTTCCCACCCTGGTCCCTGATTGGTCAGTCCTCTTGCAAATAAGGACTCCAAATTGTCACAAATTGATTGGTCCAGATACTGTCCTGACTGGTCAGAATGGAGACTCTCTGATTGTTTGGTTAAGACACTGATGGAGGACATAGCTGCCCAGCTCCAACAGGGTGGAGAAAGCCTTAGTCCTATCGTTGAAACAGGATTCCCAGAACTCCATAAGGGCTGGTTCTGATGTCAGAAACACAGGCGGTTCAGTGCAGAGGCAGGTAGTTCAGCACAGGCTTCTGCCTGAAGTGCAGTTTGCTTGAGAAGCCCGTGTGGAAACAGCTGCTAGGCTCTGGGTGTGGGTGTGGGTGTGGGGGTGGTGTTTTTGTTTTAATTTGAGCCCAGTTAGCCACCAGAAATCCTTCTTAGTAGATGTCTTCTTTCTCAGGATCCACAATATTATCTTCTTAATGTACTCTAAAAGCTCTTTATGTAGTAAAGAAATTAGCCCTTTGTCATATAAATTTTGCAAATATTTCCCCCACTTTGTTGTCTTTTGAATTTCATTTTTTTAAACTGAGGTCAAATTCATATAACATAAAGCTAACCATTTTAAAGTGTGCAATTCAGTGGCATTTAGTATATTCACAATGTTGTGCAACCATCACAGTTTCAAAGTATTTTATTTCTGGTATTTTTAATAATTCATGTTTTTTATTTTAATGTAGCCTATATGTTTTTTTATGGCTTATTTATTTATAACAAAGCTCCTGACTCTCTGTTTCCTCACAATTTGACACTTCCTTTTCTTTCAAATTAAGTTCAAGATCATCATATCACTATCTCATCAGCACCCTCAACTCTCTCCTTTCGCAACATCTGCTCTCAAACCCCAGCCTTGGTGCGTGTCAACTACCACCCTGCTCTTCTCCACTCCAACACTGGGCTGTGAGCACTGCCAGAAAAAAAAAATCACACAACATATTTATTCATTCATTAAGCAAGTATTTGTGAACATATCCCAGGTTCCAACACTGTGCTAAATACGATTTTGGGACCACTACAAACTCATGGTCTCTGAGCAATACCTGACAACCTTTTGTCTCACTCCATGACTTTGGTCACCTCTCTCTGCTGCTCCCATCTCGCTCATTAATTTTCCAAATCTTCCTCATGTTCAAAGTGACTCCTTCTGCTTTTCAGATTTTAAGCTATGAAGACTGAATGATTTCAACTTCCCACCTTCTACTGATAAACACTGGTATCTACACCAATTCTCCTAGACAACCAAGGTTAAGATGCCTTCTCCAGTTCAAAGCTAATCCTTCCACCTGTGCTCAAGTCACTCGCCTCCCACTCCCCTCTCTTCAACCTCTACCTCTCACTATCGGTTCTTCCTCTATGGTAAATAAATAACACTACAGGAAGGGAGGGAGGGATGCGGGAAGGTGGGAGGGAGAAATGAAGGAAAGAAACCAAAGAAAAAAACATTTCTCCATGCTTAATTCTTTCACAGTAAAATGAATCTCTATTTCCCCTCACTTTTTAAAAATGATTTTATTTATTTTTAGAGAAGAGAAGAAAGGGAGAGAAACATCAATGTGTGGTTGCCTCTCGCGCGCCCCTTAATGGAGATCTGGCCTTACTGGAGATCATGCCCTGACTGGGAATGAACCTGCGACCACTGGGTCTGCAGGCGGGCGCTCACAATCCACTGAGCTACACCAGCCTGGGCACAAACCTTTTTCCTGATGTGTCTTCCCACACCAGTCTCACCAGTCACACTTAACTACAACCACATTCCATTCACTCCAAATTGAACCCCTTGCTGTACTTCAAACGTGCTAGACGCCTTCAAGCACCATGTGTTTGCCTGTACCAGTTCCCTTTTCCTCTTCAACCAGGTATAGACGCCTGGTTACCCTGAAGAACAGGTTCAAGCTGCACCTCCTCCCAGAATCCTTTCTCTGTGCCCCTGGTGATACACCTGGGACATATATCGAACAAAACGCCTATCCCACTATCACGGGAAGGTCCATCTCATTCGTCTTTGTATCCCCAGTGCCCACCACATAATAGAAAACCATAATGAGAAAAGACTGAAATAAGCCTGATTCTGAGAATATACTAATGGTATTTCAGCTGGGTTCCTGCAGAGGAGCAAGCGCTAGGGCGAATAAAGTAACACTCACCAAATCAAAGCTTTCCCTAGACCCCAACAGACGGCGGAGCCGGTGAGCACACAGAGAGGTTCCAAGGCTGTTCAGTCTGGAGAAATACCCCAGAACTCCCCTCCCATCGTCATCACCTAGCACCAGCAGACGCTTAAGTTCTTGTAGAAGAAATTAACTATAGACCACAAGTCAGTGTCCAGAAGGTGGACTAGTCAGAAAGGCCCCTGTGCAGAGAACGTTCCCACACTTTCTCTCAACACAGGTAGTCCCGTGGCAGTGACGTAGCCCCGGGCATGCGCAAAACTCCCAGAGAGTTATAGTTCACCTGGTGAACCAAGAAAAGCGAGGCTGCGCTGATCACCCTGGGAATTGTAGTGCTGGCTAGAGAGTGCTCTCTGCGCAGGCGCAAACGGCTGTCCCTTCCGGGTTCCAGCGTCGCGTTTCAAGAAAGGAAATCCCTTCGTTTTCCAGAGAGACAATGGCAACCTATAGCCTGGCAAACGAGCGACTACGCGCCCTGGAAGACATCGAACGGGAAATCGGTGCGATTCTTCAGAATGCAGGTTGGGGATACGACGACTGGATGGCAGACAGTGAGGGAGAGCCGCGAGCACTTGCGCCCACCCGAGAATTGGAGCGGGACTGGGGAGGGATCCTACTGGCGTGCGCTGCGCGTGCGGGAGTTGGTGGGGCTGGCCTGTGGGCGGGGCTCCACTGGCGCTTTCCGAGTAACCTAGCCCTCTGTCTTTCTCGGCAGGTACCGTGATCCTGGAACTTTCGAAGGAAAAAACCAATGAACGGCTGCTAGACCGGCAAGCGGCGGCTTTCACGGCGTCGGTGCAGCATGTAGAGGCGGAGCTGTCGGCTCAAATCCGCTACTTAACACAGGTGGGTGGGTGGTAGGAGGTGCAGTGCGCCCACCCAGCTGTCTGTCTTAGCCTTAGCTTTAGTTTTCAGAGGACTCAGGTAGAGCCTTGGCCTTGGGAGCCAGGCAAAACCAGGCTGCCCAAGTTGGCAGCAGGCTGGATGACCCTGTTAGGACCCCTGTTTTCCGAGGCGTTTTTTTCTTCTAGAAGGAAAGAAAGGCGGGGCTTAGTTCACTGGGCTTCATCTTATGAGCCACTAGATGAGGAAGGCTTTGGAGAGGGCTTGTAAACAATCCCAGAGTCACAGGACTTTGCCCCTAGAAACTTGACCTGACCTCAGAGGCACAAAACCCCAGATGGCTACATCCTGAGAAAAAGTACAGTATTGAGAAGGTTCTGAAGTTATTACAGTAGCAACCACCATTCATCAAATTTTAGTGTGCCACTCTTCATTATCTTATTTAATCGTACAACTCTAGGAATTAGTTACTGGCACCCCCATTTTCCAGATGAGGTTAACAGAAGTTAAGTGGTTTACCCTAGGTCATCCAGATACCATGTGGTATAATGGATTCATACTCAGGGAAGAAATGAGATGAGATCTGATGCCCTGTTGGGGAGATGGACAAGGGAGGGGGTGCTTCATTGACCAGTTGAAATGTCCTGTAGGTGGCCACAGGGCAGCCCCATGAGGGCTCCAGCTATTCTTCAAGGAAGGACTGTCAGATGGCCCTGAAGCGAGTGGACTATGCTCGCCTCAAGCTCAGTGACGTGGCCCGAACCTGTGAGCAGATGCTGGAAAACTAAGCCAAGTAGGTGGAGAGAGAGCTCGGAACAAGACTACCACCTGCACCCCAGGACAGAACCTGGAGACCTGCAGGATGGGGAGCACAGGCTGCCATGCATGTCCTGTTGGTCAGAGTATATGAGGACAGTGAGGTTAAAGGGGGAATGGAGAAATTTAAAGACCAAGCCTGCCCACAACTCTGCCCTGGTTCCTCCAGCAGGGTGCTGCTGTTCTGCATGCACTTCAGAGAAGTGGTAAAAAGCTCAGACAGGAGACAGAGATTCAGACACCCAACCCACTTCCTCATATATTTCATGTCCTTGTCCCAGGTGTCCACAGACTTGTACATTCTTCTTCAGTGGGAGAAATAAAACAAGAACTAAGGGTTTTAATAATAAAAACAGTAACAACAAAAACAATGTGCTCAGACTATCACTGGGGCATATGTGGGTGACTCAAGGGATTGGGGAAGTAAAACTAGCCCGTATGGCTGCTGCGGGAGAGTGGGAAAGTCCGGACCTTAAGTGTGGGGTCAGAAGAGGGCTGAAGTTGCTGTAGTGTGAAGGGAAACTCTGGGAAATGGGAACAGGACCATCAGCAAAGAAGCTGAAGCCAGGAATCATGGAAAGGGGCATGAAGCCAATGTATACAGAAAGGAAGAGTCAAGAATTATACAAATAATTTTTAGTAAAAAACAGTACATGTACAGAATTTGTCCAGAATTTTACCATGTTAAAGGTGGAATTAGCCCTGGCCGGTGTGGCTCAGTGGATTGAGCACAGGCCTGTGAACCAAAGGGTCGCTGGTTGGATTCCCAGTCAGGACACATGCCTGGGTTGCGGGCCAGGCCCCCAGTTGGGGACTTGTGAAGGGCACACACTGATGTTTTTCTCCCTTTCTTTCTCCTTCCGTTCCTCTCTAAATAGATAAAATCTTCTTTTAAAAGATTTTATAGGGGAAAAAAAAGAAGCACAAGAAAGTCTGAGAGAGAGCATTGACTCGTTATTTATGTACATACGGAGTGCTTACCATGTACCAGAGAGATTGTTTAAGTATATTCAGTGTACATGGTATTTAATCACAATCACAGGCTTCCATTCTTAGTCCAAGAGTTGGGATTCTGGTGCCACACGTGTGTATTGAAGCTGCAAATCTGGAAAAGATAAATTGAGAGATGAGCTCCGAGATCAAGAGAAGTTGGAGTGGGGGTAGTGATAACTTGTAGAATCAGACTCCAAAACATTTAACCATACAACCTGGTACACAGTAGGTGCTCAATAAAGATTTGTGGCCCTGGCTGGTGTGGCTCAGTGGATTAGTGCCAGCCTGCGAACCAAAGGGTTGTTGATTCGATTCCCAGTCAAGGCACATGCCTGAGTTGCTGGCCAGGTCCCCAGTATGGGGCACACGAGAGGCAACCACACATTGATATTTTTCTCCCTCTCTTTCTTCTTCCCTTCTCCTCTGTCTAAAAATAAATAAATACAATATTAAAAATAAAAAGAAAGGATTTGTGAATTAAATGGATGGTTCCCACTTTCCACAGCTTCATCTCCCACTAGCCTGCTCTAGCTGACATCTTGATGTTTCTCCAAGCACTGCCTGGCTTTCGAAGGCTAAGCACTGGTCCCTGGACCCATAGTGGTGTTTCTATTCTGTAGTCTGGCTAACTCTTCTTTTGTGACATATGGTCCATGATGCAAGTAACTTGCATATTTGCCTGCCTGGGGTGGGTTTCCAGCTACCTAGAAGCTACTGGGGTCAGGATGTCTGGCAGGGAGACTGGCCTCTAGTGGAGGGGTTCAGAGTTCCAGTGTACCTGGAGAGTACTGCAGCGACTTCTTACTCTTCCCCTTACACAGCACGTAGAGGAGGGCTGAAATGAGGATGAAGCTGATGGCCAAGAGGGACAGCACTGGCACCATAGCAGGCATCCCACTTGTAGGACCCACATTTTCTTCCAACTGCTTCTTGTTCTCTCCAGTCTCAGGCCGAGCCTCCAGACTGTGGCCCAGAGAGGAAGTAGTGGTTTCACTGGCATGAATGAGCTTTTTCTCCAAAAACAGTGTGCTTCCTGGATGGGTGGGCTTCTGGGTAGATTGCAAGGTGGGTGGCAAGTACGTCTGGGCAGAGATTCCTGTGGCTGCAGGTGCCCTTTCTGTAGACTCAGGAACCTGGCTGTTGGGGGGAAGTAAGCGGTCCTGGTGGGCCACTCCCCCAGAGTAAGCAAGTCCACATTCTGGAGAGGCAAGAAGTGAGGAATCAGGGATGTGAGGGGACATGGTGAAGAAGTAGACAGAGGGAGGGTCATGGGTCAAGGAGAATATCAAGGGAATAGCTGAAGATAGGAGAGCAAGGCAGGGGTTGAGGTGAAAGGTGGGGAAGAAAGGGAGCCAACAACATAAAACCACTGGAACGAGCATATATTCTGACCTGGGAAATCAAGAGGTCTGGGTTGGAACCCTGGCTCTGCCATAAAGTAGTTGTGTGACCTTGCCCCTGGTCTCTTAACCTCTCGGAGACTCATTTGTTTCAGCTGCGAAGTGGGGATAATTTTAGTACCAAGGGCCAGGGTAGCTGGGAGGATTAAGTGAGGTAAGGAAAGGCCTGTGGGGCCCAGAGGGCGGTAAGCTTCCCACTGAGGCTACACAAGACAAATTTAGGTGGGACATGAAAACCATTTTGTATTTTAATGGCTGTGTGTTTGTTTTAGGAGAAAAATACAACCAGTGCATTAAACTTGTGACTTCACAGATATTGCTTAGCACAGGTTGCTGTTTAAGTTTTCCAAAAGTGGCTTGTGCACACGTAGGATTTATTCACTTCATTGTGTGTAAATTTTACCTCAAAAGAAAAAAGTAACAAAACAGTATTGAATTCTACTTAATAATATGCATGCTGAAATGTTTGCGGGTATAGTCAGGCTGGCAACTTACTCGGAAATGCATCAAAAAAACAAGGTGATTAATGATAGGGGACAGACAGACGAATGTACAGTAAAGCAAATATAAAGTGCTGTAAACTCAATATTGTAAAATATATTTGCTTTATTATGTACATATATAAAATATGTAAAATATAAACAAAAATCATATATTGTAGGATCTAGGTGGTGGGTATATAAATGTTTACTGTTCAGTTCTTTTAACTTTTGTATACTGTATGTCTTTAAATTTCCATAAAGGAACGGGAAACAAAAAGAGTGCCCTGGGCCCTGGCAGCAGAACAGCTCAGCTGGTCAGAGCATTGTCCCGATACAACGAGGCTGCCAGTTTGCTCTCCAGTCAGGACTCATACAAGAAGTAACCAAAACATGCATAAATAAGTGGAACAACCAATTGATATCCATCTTTCTATCTCTTTCTTCCCTTCCTCTCTCTCTAAAACTCAATACATTAAAAAAAAACAATACCTTGATTTCAATAAAAATATTAAGCAAATAATAGTACAGGATGAACTGGCAAAAAATCATGAAAGTGGTGGTAAATGATGTTTGGTAAATGGGGCACCTTAAGTGAAAGTATTTCGGCCAGTATCAGAATAGGAATGTGGGGTGTCACGGGAAAGACCTAAGGCAAGGAAAATTGTAAGGTGGAGACACATTAACCCCTGGTGTAGTCTGGAGGGGAGGGGAAAGCTCTCACCTTTGCGTTCAAAGCAGCTGATCAATTCAATCACCCACGGGTCTCTGCTGCCCCCACACACAGTCCGGCGAGGGAGGTGGAACCTTATGAGGAAGAACCTGGTCTCAGCTTGGAGAGGGTGTCCCCCACTTTCCCAGCTCTTTCCTCATTCCAGACAGGTGAGGTCACACCCAACTGGGAAATTCCCCAGGAAGGTTGAAGAGTGAGAAATAAAAATTAAGGCAAACATAACCCAGAGAAGGGGTAGGTCCTCCCAGAAGGAGTTAACGTTTGACTAGAGAGAGTCCTGGAGGCCCCTGGCAAGGAGGGGTTTGGCAGGTGCTGTCCTCTAGGGGGTGAGATTACCTGACGAAGGGAGTACACCAATTATGGTATTTCAGTTGTTTTCGGAAATGTTTCATTTGTTCACCCGTTGGAGGGCGGTTGGAAGGAAACGGTACATCACAGCGACAACTTCCAGCGCTGCTGCCCTCGTTGCCACTGCCTGAGCGGGACAGAGGTGGTCAAGCACCGGTTCCCAGGCCAAGGTGCTCCGCAAGTTGTTACTTATCCTCCAATCCACTGCCCCGTTACAGCCTCTCCCGTAGACTCCAGGTCTGATTCCCAGGCCCAATCCACACATCACATCCCCAAATTCGTTCATAATCTCAGCTGTACCCAGGCGTCCTCCAGCCTGACCCTACCTCCTGGCAGCTGGCCCTCACCCTGCCCCCGCTGCCAGGATCCAGGGATCCTGGATCGCTGGATCGCCCGTCTCCCCACGTATTCAACTCAATCACGAGGCCTTAGCGCCCCACCCTCGCACACACCCATTCCCCCTTCCCCCAACTCCGGGATCTGGGCCCCAGCCTTGCCCCTGACGAACCTGGCAGAGTCAGCGCCGCTAGCAGGAGAAGGAGACCGAGAAACTGGGGTCCCCAGGCCCTCCTCATCTCGGGGACAAGCCCAGTCTGGCTTCCCCGACAGGCGGAGAGAGACGTCAGCTGGTTTCTCTAAGGCTTTCGCTTCCTTCACCTGCTCAGCCTGAGATTCTGGGAGAGACAGAGGCTGTCCCAGCCTAGACACCGGCGGAGATGGCTCACGGTCCTCGGTCTCTCCCGGCGCTCGAAGCGTCTGGAACCGACAGGGTAGTAAGTCGACTCCCCACGGACTCCAGCCTCCACACGGGGAAACCCCCAAAGGCGGAGCTCCTTCGCCCACGTCCCTGTCCCCGGCCGGCCGGAGCCTTCGTTGAGAATTGACAGAAATACAGAAATGTCCGAAGAAAGAGGAAACTTGCGCTGCGGCGGCGTGGCGGGGCAGGCGGGCGGCGACCTGACGGGCTGATTCCTTCGGTGCGGTTTAGGGTCGCCAGCCCCGCGGGTCCGCTCACCCACTCCAGGTCACCCATGGGAAGTCCACAGGGCAGTCTACACCCCGCCTCCTCCTCCAAGACTCTTTCACTTCCCTGGCGGGGTCCTGGCGCAGCTGGGTCCAGTCACATGGCCGGGTGATGCGCGCAGGGCAGTCCGCGCGCTCAGCCGCACTGACACTGGCCTGAACCTCCGGGACACACGCTGCCCACTCGCGAGGAGCGGGCGGTGGGCTCCGCAGCCCTGACGTCACGCCCGCCCCCACCCCCGAGGTATTTACCTTCGAAAAGTGGTGGCGGCTGCAGGTACTGGAGCAGTGGAACGGCCGGGAGAGGACAGGTCTACTGGGCTCCCCGCCAAACCGATCCAAGCTGAGGGGATGCTCTGGCTCCTCCTGTTGTCCTCCTCCCACACCCCGCGGACGGACCCACAGTTCTTCCCTCCTTGCCAAACCCTTCCTGATAGGATTAGCCCTCCCTCACCTCTATCCCAACTCAAACCCTACTTTTGAGGTTTGAGCCTCAAATACCGTCTCACTCCTGAGTACATCTTTAACCCTAATGGTCCACGTTCAAGTGTAGCCCCCATTCTCACCCCCGGATTCCCATCTTCAGCCTTGAAAACGTTATTCTCGGCCTCTAACACTTATCTGTACAGCTTTAAACCCATCCTCCCACATTTTGTGACCCAGCCCCAAATTCTCACCACCACACTTTCCCTCACCATATAATCCCTTTCTCTGCTTAGTGAGCCCAGGCCCAGTGCCCCTGAAAACATGGAGTTTGTGTCAGGATACCGAGATGAGTTCCTTGATTTCACTGCCCTCCTCTTTGGCTGGTTCCGAAAGTTCGTGGCAGAGCGTGGGGCTGTGGAGACCAGCCTTGAGGGACGCTGGCAACAGCTGGAGACTCAGATCAGACGGCTGCCCCAGGACCCTGCCCTGTGGGTGCTGCATGTCTTGCCCAACCGTAGTGTGGGCATCAGCTTGGGGAGAGGGGCAGAGCCAGGTCCTGGACCAGGACTGGGAGCTGGCTGGCTGCTGGGAGATGAGCCCCCACTCCACCTTCGAGACCTAAGCCCCTATGTCAGCTTCGTCAGTTTGGAGGAAGGGGAGGAAGGGGAAGAGGAGGAGGAAGAGGAAGAAAATGGAGAGGACAATGCAAGCACAGAGAAGGTAGAACCAGAGGAGGATGGGGAGCCAGCCCATGGGAGCAGAGAGTCCCCCCAGGAAGCGAATCCTCCAGGGGAGCCGGAGGAGGCTGAGCAGGAGGCAGGAGGTGCTGAGGATGGCTGCCGAGAGGACAGGACAGAAGACAGAACCGGGTCGGAGAGGAGGAAGGGACGGAAAAGTGGTAAGAACCTAGAGCTGGCCCTGCTCTAGCCCCTGCTCAGACACACTCTGTCTCTGAAGTCCTGCTTGCCACTCAGAACCCAGCTAGGAGTCACAAACAAAAGGTGGCTTTAGGTTAGTCTGGTGTAAAAACATGTTTTCATTGTCCCACATTGTTTTTGTTTTTAAATTTGAGCCAACATTTAAACATTGGAAGTAAAAAATCTCCTGAAGTGTGGAGTTATACCTTCTTAAGGAAAACTGAAGTTCTGACAGCAGGCCCACGTTTCTGCGTGGCAGCAAATGCTGGTACTGTGTAGCAGCTGACCCTTTAGATGAGGCACACCCTCTCCACCTAGTTTCCCTTACTTAGTTTACTTGCCTGGCCTCTGGGGTCATTTGTATTTGGTACTCCTGACCCTGATCATTTTTGCCACACCACCCACCTCTGATTTTTCCCTTCTTCTTCAGAGGCTGCCCCCCTGCACCTTTCCTGCCTCTTATTGGTGACTGATGAACAGGGCACCATCTTGGGCATTGACCTGCTAATGGAAGGAGCCCAGAGGAGTGCAGGCAAGGGCTCAGAGACAGAGAATCTGGCTCCTCGGGCCTATGCTCTCCTCTGCCACAGCATGGCCTGCCCCATGGGCTCTGGAGACCCTCGAAAGCCTCGACAGCTTACTGTGGGAGATGCCCAGCTACATCGGTACAGAAATCTGGTATCTGAGGGTGGGAAGGCCTAAGGGACTTGAACTTCTGAACCCCGCAGCCTAATGCCCTGCCCACCTCCCTTCAGAAAGCTGGAGAGTCTGGTCCCAAGGCTGGGAGTGAAGTTGACCAAGACCCCAATGCGGACATGGGGTCCCCAGCCAGGCTTCACCTTTGCCTCCCTTCGGGCTCGAACCTGCCATGTTTGTCACAAGCACAGCTTTGAAGTGAAGCTGACACCCTGGTGAGCAGCCCACAAAGATGGAATAGGAGAAAGGAAGACCCAGCAGTCAGGCAAACAGAGAGAAAGCAGGCTGGTGGGGGACTCTGCAGACAGACAGAGTGAAGGACAGGGAAATAAGATGAAAACACCAAGCTATTACTGGCAGAGAGGACACAAACAGAGCGAGTGACATGTGGGCAGCGGCAGGGCGGCCAGTGGGCAGGCAGAGGACTCAGGGACATCAACACCCCCTGTGACCCCAGCCCCCAGTGTAGTGCTGTCTTGTACTGCGGAGAGGCCTGTCTCCGGGCCGACTGGCGGCGATGCCCAGATGACGTGAGCCACAGATTTTGGTGCCCCAGGCTTGCAGCTTTCATGGAGCGGACAGGGGAACTGGCGACTCTGCCTTTCACCTACACCGCAGGTACCATAAGGAAGTCAGTATGAAGAGGTGGAACTTGGACCCCGTCTTTGTGTCTGGTGCCTGGGTATCAGGGAACAGGGTCCTGGAAGTTAAGTGCCTGAGGCTAGAGTCTGGATCCCTGGAACAAGGGCTGGGTGCTAGGTATTTGGGGTTGGAAACTAGACCCCCTGAGGCTGAAGACAGGGTCTCTGGAGCTAAGAACTCAGCACCCAGGTCCCTGAGAGAGCTTAGGGGATTTTGAACTATCAATTCAAACACTTGCTTCCCAGCTCCACCACTAACAGGTGACCTTGAGCAAATCACTGTATTTCTTAGTGCCTTAGTTTCCTCATTTGTAAAATAGGAATATTAACAATGTTCCCAGGGAATTTTATAAAAATTCTGTAGGCTGGATGCCTGCTACACTGTAGACACTCAGAAATGTTCGCTGTCTCCCCACTTAGCACCCTACTCACACCCAGGGTGAGGAGAGCTAAAGTCTGGGATCTTAACTGCTGAGCCCTCAGACCTTCCCTTCCTCCTTCTCCAGAGGTGACCAGCGAAACCTTCAATAAGGAGGCCTTCCTGGCCTCACGGGGTCTCACTCGTGGCTACTGGACCCAGATCAGCATGCTGATTCCAGGCCCTGGCACCCCCAGGCACCCCCGGGGCAGTACCCCGTCTCTCGGCCTTCTTCTCAATGGTGCGTGGGACTTCTCTTCAGACATGGGCCTCTCAGACTAGGGGAAAGGAGGGGAGAGAATAAAGTTGTCTGAGTCCCAGAAAACCCCACCATATACACACTGAACCTTACCACTCCTACCAGGGCCATTTCAGTCCTTTTCCTAGTCTTCTAAATCACTGCTGCCCTCCCGATCCAGAAACTCCATTCTTAGGCAACCCCCTCCCCCCATTCCTCTTGCTGCAGTTCCAGGTCCTCTCAAGCAATACAGCTCCTTTGGAAGGGAGAGGGAAATGTGCCACCTGGGGGTCTCCCTGACACCAGGCTCCTCTTCTCTCTTTCCTCCTCTCAGGAGATCCCTACCAGCTTCTCCAGGGGGATGGGCCTGCCCTGATGCCTCCTGTGCCTCCAGATCCACCCAGGGGCCTCTTGGGTGAGCTGGAGGGGCCCTGTAGGAACTAGGGATAGGGACAGGGACTGGAGAGTCAGCAGTCTGGGTGGCTGAGATAAAGGGAACTATTAGACTGGAGGCGTTGGGACTGAGACCTGGGGCCAGGTCCCCCAGTAATGCACTCTCCCCAGGCTCGTGGCAGGATTACTACGCATGGCGGGGCCTCAGCTTGGACTCCCCTGTGGCTGTGCTTCTCACCTACCCATTGACTGTGTACTACGTCATCACCCACCTGGTGCCCCAGTCCTGTAAGGAGAGCAAACACAGGGGGAGGAATGCATGAAGAGGGGCAACAGGGAGCTGGAAGGGGACAGGAGGGAAGAGGAGAAAGACCATATCCTTAAATGGCTAGCTTCTCACACAGTCCCTGAGCTCAACATCCAGAACAAACAGTCGCTGAAAATCCATGTGGTGGAGGCTGGGAAGGAGTTTGACCTTGTCATGGTGTTTTGGGTAAGTCCCTCCAGGCCCAGAAGTTGGGCATTGGGGTGTGAAAGTAGATGCAGAATGGGACCTAGATCTGTCCTCTCTGCCCTTTAGGAGCTCTTGGTCTTGCTCCCACACGTGGCCTTGGAACTACAATTTGTGGGTGACGGCCTGCCCCCAGAGAGTGACCAGCAGCATTTTACCCTGCAGAGGGTGAGGGCTGAGGGGGACCCTGGTCTTCATCCCTGATCCCCCTACAGTCCTCCTTATTGAAACTTGCCCTTCTGCACCCTCCTCCCCTCTCCTCTATCTTGCCTGATGCATCCTCCAGTACCCTAACTTCCAGTGGTTTCTTCACCCCACTCTTGGCTCCCCAGGATGGCCCCGAAGTATCTGTCCGTCCTGGTTCTGGGGTATCAGCACGGCTCAGCTCTGGAACTAAGGAGAAGGGGGGCCGAAGGGACCTGCAGATCAAAGTGTCTGCACGTCCCTACCACCTGCTCCAGGGGCCCAAGCCTGACTTGGTTATTGGTAAGAACCTGGGGTAGGAGTGGGAGAAGGTGGGAGAAGAAAGCCATGGGAGCCAGCTCCTTCCTTCTCTCTTCTGGTCCACAGGATTTAACTCTGGCTTTGGTCTCAAAGACACTTGGCTGAGCTCACTGCCCCGTTTACAGGTGGGCAAGGGTCAAGAGGGAACTTCTCTCACCTGCTGCCCGGTGCCCCCTCCTTCCTGAAAGTCTCTGCTTTCATCATCTCTCTGTTCCACAGCCCTGGGGGCTGCCCACGGGACCTCTTGCCCCTCCCTGCGTCTGCCTTGTACCTCTCCTCCGTTCTGGTCTGTCTGGGTCCTCAGTTTGCAACCCAGTCTACAACCCCTGCTGCTGGGTGGGGTGGGGGGGGCGGTCCCCCGGGGGAAAAGCCTGAGAATGACCGAGGCCCGGACCCCACCCCAGTCCCTCCGAGTGCCGGCCTTCTTCACCGAGAGCAGCGAGTACGGCTGCGTGATGGACGACCAGACCATGGCAGTGGCCACCGGAGGGGGCACCAGCCCTCCACAACCCAACCCCTTCCGCTCCCCGTTTCGTCTCAGAGCCGCCGACAACTGCATGCCCTGGTAAGGGCCCGCCATCCTCCCTGTTGTCCCCCACCAACGGCCCTTAACTTCTTCCTCTCTAGCTGAGCATCCTAAAAGGCCCACCCCTACCCTGGTCTCTGCTTTCCTGGGGTCCTCCTTGCCCCAACCATACAACCCGCCTTTTCTGCCCTGACTACTCACCACGCCCCTGGCGAATCTCAACAACCCCGACACACTCCTCTTGAGGTCCAACTCACAAAATCTCTCCAACTCCCCGCCCAACCCCAAAGACTAGGCTTCGCTCCGGAGGGTGGGAAACCGCCCCTGACAGCGCCACGCCCCCTCAGGTACTGCAACGCCTTCATCTTCCACCTAGTCTACAAGCCTCCGCAGGGCAGCGGGGCCCGCCCGGCGCCTGGGCCCGGGCCTCCGGTCCCAACTCCGGCTCCTCCCGCCCCTGCCCCTGGCCGAAGGCGTCGAGGAGAAAAGAAACCTGGGCGGGGGTCCCGCCGGCGGAGGTGAGGGCCGAGAGGTAGCGGTCTGCCCCCCACCACTCCCCCAGCAGGGACACAAAACAAGGAAGGCCGAGGGGGAGGCCGGTTGGCAGAACACGGAAAAGGTAAATAAAATTGCTTGTTTGAAACCACTCAGTCAAATGCTCATCACTGGGTCACTAAACAGGGAGGGGAGAAAAGTATTTCGGGATGACATTTTCCTCCAGCTTCTTGCAGTCCCTTGGTGGTTGTCCCCTCTCATACTTGAGACTCGGACCCTCCTTGGTGACCCCAAACTTCTAGCGTATATGTAGGTAAATCATTTTCCCACCCCAGCGGCCCTCAGGGGCCTGCCCCAAAGCAAGACCAAGAAACAGAAAGTAGCTTCTCACTGGGGGTCGGGAAGCACACAACCTCCAAGGGTCACACAGACCCCTTGGTGCATATTCAGTGCAAGGCCCCAGCCACTCAGCTGCTCAAGTCAGAAACCTGGAGGCCAAGGTGACTTCACTTTCACTCCTCACGCATATCCAATCAGGAACCAACTCCTGCTGAGTCAGGCTGCTGAAGTGAGTCAAATCCACCAGTTTAGGCCTAGTCCCACCACAAACTCATCTCCACCTGTCAGCCAGCACACTCCTTTTCAAGTAGATATTCAAACACATTACCCTGCCCCCCAAATCTCAGTGACTTCACTCTGCTTTTAAAGTCCCCTCAGTGTAGACTGGACTTAGTGACTCTCACTGAGTATAGAAAAGGAAAAATAGTGGTGAGACCTGGCAGGCACCACCTTAACCAAGTGATTAAGGTTAAAGAAACAGTAAGTCATGTTCACATCATATGCTCCCTGACATGATACAATGAGAAGGCCACATCACCACTGCAGTGTTCTCTTCAAAAACCCGTAACTTCAGTTGAATCAGGAGAAAACATCAGACAAATCCAAATTGTAAGGCAGTCTACAAATTGCCTGACCACTGTTCTTCAAAAGTGTCAACGTCATGAGAGGCAAGGGAAGACCGAGAAACTGGCGGATCGAACGAGACCAAGGAGACACGATGACTAGATATGCAGGCCTGAACTGGATCCTGGAACAGAAAAGACAAGAGTGGAAAAACTGGAGAAACCTGAATAAAGTCTGTAGTTTAGCTCATGGAGTCGGATCAGTGTGAGTTTCCTGGTTTTGATGAAGACGCCATGGTTCTATCAGATGTAACGGTAAAGGGGGATAGGTGGAGGGCATAAGGGAATGCTCTACTATCTTTGCAACTCATCTAAATATCTAAAATTATCTCAAAATAAATATTTAAAAATCACGTTCAGACTCCTTGCTATGGCTTATAAGGTGCCATGCGTGCTCTCTCTCTTTTATTATAAATATTTTATTATCTAAGTTTCCAAATATTCACACAAGCCCGGAGACTTAGTATAATGAGTCTCTATGTACCCATCACTCAACTTCAACAGTTATCAACATTTTTACCATTTTATTATTACCCCCTGTGATACTATGATGTAGTAAGAAACACATATTTGGTCTGTCTGAAGTTCCTGGCATAAAACCCTTGGGATTTCCAGTGTATTATGGGTAATAGGAGTGTCTTTGGTTATTCATAAATTCCTGTCAACCATATGTGTGTTCATGTTAATGAGGTGACCCCAGGTGAGCCCGTATTTAACTTCACATGGGGGCTGGTTGCTAGAGGAACCAACCATGTGATTAGAGGACTGGAACTTTCAACCCACCCCTCAACGTCCAGGGAGATGTGAGGGGGACTGGAGATTGAGTTAACCATCAATGTTTATTCAATCATGGCTCCATCATGGAATGTTCATGAAGATCCCTACCCCTGCCCAATGGGTTGGTGAACAACACACAGGTGCTGAGGATGGTGCACCTAGAGAGAGCGTGGAAGCTCCACACCACCTCCCTATGCCTTGCCCTGTGTGTGTCTTCCATTTGGCTCTTCCTCCATAATAAACCAGTAATATAAACTGTTTTTCCTGAGTTCTGTGAGCCATTTTAGTAAATTAGTGAACCTGAGGAGGGGGTAATGGGAACCCCCAATGCAGAGTCAGTTGGTCAGGTTTACAGGAGGCCAGGACTCATGACTGGCATCTGAGCTGGAGGGCACTCGGGGGATTAAGCTCACTCTGGGTATTTAGTATCAGAACTGATTGAATTATAGGACACCCAGTTGGTGTGTGGGTATTTGGAGAATTGGTTGGTGAGGGGGAAAAAATAACCCACAAATTTAGTGTAAGAAGTGCTGGTCATAAAAACAGCTAACAGTTGGTGTCAGAAGTGAGATTTGCTAGATTGGCCCTGGCTCACAGAAATATGTGGTTTTGATGTGGAAGGAGCAAGTCCTAGGGGAGACTCAAACCCTAAACCAAAAGGATTCTTGGCTTCTTATAGGAAAGAATTTAAGACTTGAAGACATGAGCCAGGCAAAAGGTGAAAGTGAAAAAGCAGGTTTTATTGAGCAGAGGACAAGCAAGAAAAACCACTCCACAGACAGAATAGCAGACTCTCTTCCCAAGAGGAGGAAGAGACCCCAACCATCTCTAGAGGCTGAACTTATATCTGTTTGCAGTTTCTACAGAAAATTGCTGGTATGGGGAAATACAGAGTGGAAAAACATGTCAGGTTTAACTTTAACCTTTACAAGGTATATTTTGTGGTCTGTTTTCCCTTCGTGGTACAGGTAAATGATAAGGTAAGGGTGAGTAGCTATTATTCAATCTGTGCTGGAATATTCTTTGTCCAGAGGCTCTTGATGATCCACTTGCATCTCAGGTCAGCTGAATTCTGTGTCAGGCAGTATGCAGCAGGCCCCTGACTTAACTTTGTTTGACTTCAGTTAATTCATATAGTTATTGTGCCCCTCTCCTATATTAGTTTGGGGAAAAAAAATACGAAAGGGTGGGGAATGAGGAAGCTTTGATGCCTGGGTGGTCACATAGTCCCCGTGGGTATGGAGCATCTGCTGTGCTGCAATCACTTACTGAAAGTAAAAGTTACAAATGGAATTTAAAATCGGATTCAACTCCCACAAGCTGGTTCACTGGATGCATAAGGAAATACTAACTAATAAGAAAAAAAGTGAAATATATAATCCTTTAGCTATTATCTGTAATAGCTAAAATGAAATTTTTTTAAAAGAGCTCTGGTTTGGACTTTGATGCTAGACTAAGTTCAGATGTTGGTCAGTCTAAACTTTAGTCAAGAGCCTCCAAGCTGTCTGCAAAGTGAATAATTATGCTGGGACAGCAGGAAGTACCTCTAAGGCCTCTAGTCACCAAGGAGATAGTCAATATGAGGGGAGAGCAAAACCAAGAAAATACTAAAACCAGGGGGTATTAATGTGAAGGAGTTGCTTCATTTTATAGATCAGTACCATCAGCTTCCTGAAGAACCTTTAACTAAAATGCAACATGAGAATGAATAATTTAGGAGCAATAACTTTGGTATTAAATGCTACAGGGTAGAAGAGCAGGTTTGGGTTGATACAGGACCCACAGCTCCCTCTTAAACAATCACAGATGGCTGTACACAATCCAGACATGCAGGAGGTTATTCTTGAGAAATAATCTTGAAGCTGTCTGAGGGCCTACGAAGAGTCACCACCTCAGTAGCAAAAAGGCAGGTTTGGTTGAAAGGCACTTATGAACAACAAAAGACACTCCTCTCACTCTTATCACTCAGGAAATTCAAAGGGTTTTACAAGTACTAGTTCCAGAAATTTGGGACAAAGACCAAATATGTATTTATTATTATATCACAATATCATCACCTGCTCAGTTTTTTCCCAATATTTTAAAGCATACACCAAACATTAGTCATCTCACTTATATGCACCTATAACTAATAAGGACTTTCTTTTTAAAGATTTTATTTATTTATTTTTAGAGAGGGGGAAAGAGAGAGAGAGAAACATCAATGTGTGGTTGCCTCTCAAGTGCCCCCTACTGCGGACCTGGCCCACAACGCAGGCATGTGCCCTGGCTGGGAATAGAACCAGCAACCCTTTGGTTCACAGGCCAGCACTCAATCCAGTGAGTCACACCAGCCAGGGATAATAAGGGTTTTTTTTTTTTTTTAATGTAACCGCCATGCCATTATCATGCCAAATAATTATTCTCCCAGTTCATATTCAAATTTCTTCACTTAACTCAAAGACGTCTTTTGCAGTTGGTTTGTTCCAATCAAGAAATAAACAGGCCTGGCCGATGTGGCTCAGTGGATGTGTAGCAGGGTGTATCCTAGGGAGGCCCCAAATGGGGTTGGCAATGTGGTCCAGAACTCAGGGTTTCCAGGAAATATTAGAAAAATACATATTTATAGGATGTCTTCACCCCCACAAGTCTGAGCTGGGGCATGGGATGCATGGACCAGAGCCACTGAGAGTTGTTTTGAACAGCAACAGTTTTGCAGATAACTTCTAGAAGGGTTATTTAACATATTTATAACCTTTAACTGGTTTCATAGATATGTTAAACAGCTGTGGCCATGCTTTGAGTCAGGGGGATGGGGATGACTTCAACCCATGATGCAACTTGGAGGCAACTCCCCTGGTTACAGTGCCTGTGTAAGAGCTTGGAGATGATTGGCTTCATGCCATGGGGCCATGACTGCCCGGACTTACTATGGCAGCCCAGTAAAGCTGGAAGAATACCGGAATGCTGGCAGGTGTAAATGATTGTGGGAGGAGTCAGGAATGTTGCTGCAGAGGAAAGTTGGTGCTGGGATTTAAACCCAGGGGTAGCAGCCATGCAGGGCTTTTTTGGACCATATGGCTTTGGTGAAAGTTGGGACCATGCAGCTTTAGGGTGCACCCTTTTTACCACATGGCTTAGGAAGCAGGAGAGACTTTGCCTGGAAAAAAAGGGGTGAAAGGATTCTTGCTGGTGGGCCATGAGAAGGTGCCACATGGTTTTGGATTAACTGGAGATCGTGGCGGCAACACAGTTGATGGTGCTGGAACCAAGGGGCTGCCCGAACCAAGGACTTCTACTCCTCTTCCTGAGATATGGTACCCTGGACTGGGCAGAGGGAGAAGAAAGAACTGTGAGTTTGTAGGTATTGTGAAGGACTTTAGTATTTTTAATGAAGACATTAAGTCATTACTCTAAGTCTGTATAACTTTTTAAATAAACAATTCCTTTCCTTTTCACCAATCTCTGGCATTGAGAGACATCTTTCCCTTGCAGTGGGCAAGGCAAACCTAGTACGGGGCAGGGGGATATCCGGAGCACGAGGGTGAGTCCATTCAGTAATAGTGTATCATTCACAGCCCACCCCACTCACCTCGGGTCTGTTCTGTAACAGATGGAGTGCTGGACTGAAAACCAAAAGGTTGCCAGTTTGATTCCCAGTCAGAGTACATGCCTGGGGTGTGGGCCAGGTCCCCATTGAAGGCATGTGAGAGATAAGTGAATGTTTCTCTCAAACATTGATGTTTCTCTCCTTCCCTTCCCCTCTCTCTAAAAAATAAATAAAATCTGCCCTGGCTGTTGTGGCTCAGTGGATTGAGTGCTGGCCAGTGAACCAAAGGGTCACTGGTTTGGTTCCCACTCAGGGCACATGCCTGGGTTGCAGGCCAGGTCCCCAGTAGGTGGTGCACCAGAGGCAACTACACATGGATGTTTCTCTCCCTCTCTTTCTCCTTCCCTTCTCCTTTCTAAAAGGAAATTAATTTAAAAAAATAAATAAATAAAATATTTTTTAAATATCCATTCATAGCTTTTGTTTATGTCCCTTAAGTCTTTTATTCTGTAACAGACCAACCTCCCTTTTCTTTCTGTCTTTTTATTAAAAATTGAAATGGGAGACAAACAGTTTATGGTTCCACATATAAGGCACTTGAAAGTTGCCATTCATCCTAACAAACCTCCCTTTTCTTTCTTTTTAATTTTCATGCCACTGATCGGATGAGAAACAATCATTTGTCTTCATTCTGGATCTGGCCAATTACTTCCTCTGAGTGTTTTTTTAATTTGTTCACTTATTTTCTTTAGTTCCCTTTTTTAAAAAATATATTTTATTGATTATGCTATTACAGTTGTCTGATTTTTTTCTCCCCTCTGCCCTGCACCCTGCCTCCAACCAGCATCTCCCACCCTCTTAGTTTGCATCCATGGGTCATACATATAAGTTCTTTGGCTTCTCCATTTCCTACACTATTCTTAATCTCCCCCTGTCTATTTTGTACCTTCCATTTATGCTTCTTTAAAAAAAATAATTTTATTTATTTATTTTTAGAGAGAGGGTAATGGAGGAAAAAAGAGAAAGAAACATCAATGTGTGGTTGCCTCTTGTGCACCCCTTATAGGGGACCTGGCCTGCAACCCAGGCATGTGCCCTGACTGGGAATTAAACCATCGACCCTTTGGTTCCCAGACCAGCACTCAATCCACTGAGCCACACTGGCCAGGGACATTTATGATTTTTATTCCCTGTACCTTTTTCCCCATTCTTCCCCCTCCACCTCCCCACTGTGATTTTGTTCCTGTTCTAGTTGTTTGCTTAGTTTGTTTTTGTTTTTAGGTTCAGTTGTTCATAGTTTTGATCTTCTTTTTCTTAGATAAGTCCCTTTAACATTTCATATAATAAGGGCTGGGTGATGATGAAGTCCTTTAACTTAACCTTGTCTGGGAAGCACTTTATCTGCCCTTCCATTCTAAATCAAAGCTTTGCTGGATAGACTAATCTTGGATGCAGGTCCTTGCCTTTCATGACTTTGAATACTTCCTTCCAGCCCCTTCTTGCCTGCAAGTTTTCTTTTGAGAAATCAGCTGATAGTCTTATGGGAACTACTCTGTAGGTAACTGTTTCTTTTTCTCTTGCTGCTTTTAAGATTCTTCCTTATCTTTAATCTTGGATAATATGATTATGATGTGCTTTGGTGTGTGCTCTCTTGGGTCCAAGTTCTTTGGGACTCTCTGAGCTTCCTGGACTTCCTGGAAGTCTATTTCCTTTGCCAGATTGGGGAAGTTCTCTTTCATCCTTTTTTCAAATAAGTTTTAAATTTCTTGCTCTTCTCCTTTTGCTACCCTTATGATTCAGATGTTAGAATGTTTAAAGTTTTCCTGGAGGTTCCTAATCCTCTCCTCATTTTTTTGAATTCTTGTTTCTTCATTCTGCTCTGGTTGAGTGTTTATTTCTCCCTTCTGCTCCAAATCCTTGATTTGAGTCCCAGTTTCCTTTCCTTTACTGTTGGTTCTCTGTATATTTTTCTTTATTTCACTTTGCATAGCCTTCACTTTTCCCTCTATTTTGCAACCATATTCAATAATTTCTGTGAGCATCCTGATTACCAGCTGATTACCAGTGTTTTTAACTCTGCATCTGATAGGTTGGCTATCTCTGCAACACTTAGGGTTTGGATTGTTGTTTGTTTGTTTGTTTGTTTGTTTTGGTCTGTTTTTTCATTTGGGCCATACTTTTTTTGTCTCTGCACATCTGTTGTGTTGTAAGGAATGGAGCCTTAGGTATTTCCTAGGATTGGAAACCCAGATCACTGCATTGTGGCATTGTATGTGGGGGAGGGATCAGAGAGGGAACAATGCCACTTGCTCAGCTCTCTGATGGCTTTCAGTCATTTTCTCTACTACCCACAAGCAAATTGGGCCCTTCTGGTGCTGATTCCTGGGTGGGTGGACCTGTGTACATTCTAGGACCTTGTGAGTCTCTCCAACAAACTCTCCTGTGAGGCTGGGTGTTTCTCCCACTGCTGCAACACTCACAAGTTTTTACAGCCAGAGATTTTGAGGCTTTAGTTTTCCATGCTGGAACTCTGGGTTGTGCGGTCTGTCTCACTCCCCAGTTGTTCTTCCCAGTTTATCTGCACACAAATGTGGGACTGCCTGGTCTACCAGCTGCTGCCTTGCTTCGAGTCCTCTCCTCCCTAGCTGCCTGTCTCCGCATCTCCTTCCAGTGTGAATGAATGTTTCTTCTTTAACCCCTTGGTTGTCATACTTCCATACAGCTCAATTTTCTGATAGTTCTGGCTATTTTTTGTTTTCAGATTTGTTGTTGACCTTCTTTTGATCGTACAAGGATGCAAAGTATATCTACCTACATCTCCATCTTGGCAGAAAGTGTATTTTCTTTAGTTCCTGTAAACTGGTAGTTAGATCTAGACAACAAGGCCCTTTTAATGTAGCCCCTGCCAACCTCTTGGGATGATCTCATGCCACTTCCTGCTCCCTCTCTGCTCTCCACCCAGACACCTCTATGTGAAGACACCACACTCTCATTGCAGAACTTCCGGTTTTCTTGCTCAACTAACTCCTTCTCAGGCTAAGTGTCACTTCCTTATGGCTAGAGGACTTTCTTGACCCCAGATGAGGGTAGAGTCCCCTGTTAAGACCCCACAGAGCCTTGTATGTTCCCTACAGCCATAACAGGGAAGCTTAGGTCTCTGATGGACTGAGGGAAAATATACTTTTCACCACTCCCTTGGCTAGAAAATAACCTTTTCCTAAGTTCCTGTCATATACTGTATAAAAATATGAAAGGATATGATTCTCTCTGAGTTGTGGGATACTAAGAATTTGTTTATTCATTTTGTTTACCTATACTGCTCATTTTTCTTCCATGAACACACAGTATATTTGCAATAAAAATGTTTAATTTACAAATGCTCCCTTAATTCAGTTGCTAAGTTCACTTACAAAGCACACAGGCTTTGTGTTGGACCTTAGAGATGCAGTGAGGGGAAAAGACAGATAATGGTCCCTGTGAAACTTACAGTGTATGGCAGGGGTCAGTAACTATGGCCTTTGGCCAAACCAACCCAGCACCTGTTTTCATATGGTCTGCAAACTAAGAAATCAAAGGGAGAAGAATATTTCATAATGTGAAAATTATATAAAATTCAAATGGCAGCATCCATAAATGTATATTAAAATAGACCCACACACATTTCTTTATGTATTACATGTGGCTACTTTCACAGTAAAAAAAGCAGAGTCTGAGTACTGTGCTTGTGACAGAAACCATATGGCCTGCAGAGCCTGAAATATTTACTAATAGGCCATTCAGAGAAAAAGTTTGCTGACTGCTGGTGTAGGGCAAGATTTCCAAAATGCAGATTTATGAGATTTAGTGGGTCATGAAGTCAATGTTGTGGGCCTCAAGTAGCATTTTTTAAATGAAATAGAATAGAATAAGATGTTAGTTGTATCACATGTAGTGAGAGTGAATATTATTTTGTGAAATATTTGTCATATATACAACATATGCTTATACATGTGTATATGCTACGTCATTATATAAAATATATTTCTGACTTCTGCTTCTGGTCAAGATGGAGGTATGTAAACAGCTTCACCTCATGCAACCACAAGAATAATTACAACTAACCTCAAAACAAAAAACACCCAGAACTGCCAGAAAACAGAATAGTATGGAAGTTTGACAACCAAGGATTTAAAGAAGCCATATTCATCCAGATGGATAGGAGGGGCAGAGTCACAGAGTTGGTGCAGAGAGGACATGGTGTGCCATGGAGAGGCAGTGGCAGTGGACCAGTCAATCCCACATTCATGTGTGGTAGATAAAAATTGGGAGAGACACCTTGGGAGCAAGTAACTCCAGCCCCAGGCCAGACCACACAGCCCAGGGTTCTTGTGCTGGGAAGATAAAGCCTCATAACTTCTGGCTGTAAAAACCAGTGGGGGTTGGGGCAGTGGAAGAAACTGCCAGTCGCTCAAGAGAGCCTGTTTAAAGGCCCCACACAGACTAGAACATAAATAAACCCACTCACTCTGGTGGGTTTATTTATCACCACCAAAGCAATAGCTAGAAGGGCACGAGTCACATATAGGAAGTGGTTGAAGTAACTGGAACAGGGCGAGTGCCAGGCAAACCTCCAGAAGCCAGGCAGTGGCATTGTCCCCTCTCGGACCCCTCCCACCACACAGAACCACAAAGCAGTGAAGTGGGTTGCCCCACCCTGGTGAACACCTAAGGCTCTGTCTGCCTCATACAACTTAACAGGTACACTAAGACAGAGAGTCAAAGCAGCTCTACCTATTATACAGAAACAAGCATAGGGAGGCTGTCAAGTTAAGGAAACAAAGAAATATGGCCCAAATGAAAGAACAAAACAAAATCCCAGAAAAAGAATTGGAGATAAATGAAATGGAGATAGCCAAACTGTCAGATGCAGAGTTCAAAACACTGGTGATTGGGATGCTCAGAGAACTCACTGAGCATGGCAAAAACACAAGGGAAGAAATGAATTTTACACTAAGTGAAATGAAGAAAAATCTACAGGGAACCAACAGTGAATGAAGGGAAGCCGGAATTCAAATCAATGATTTGGAACATAAGGAAAAAATCAATGCTTTGAAATAAGCATTCAACCAGAACAGAAAAAAAGAAACAAGAATTCAAAAAAAAAAAAAATGAGGAGAGAATAAGAAGACTCTGGGGCATCTTTAAAAGTGCCAACATTCAAATCATAGGAATGCCAGAAGGAGAAGAGAAAGAGCAAGAAATTGAAAACTTATTTGAAAAAATAATGAAAGAAAACTTCCCTAATTTGGTGAAGGAAATAGGTATACAAGTCCAGGAAGCACAGAGAGTCCCAGACAAGATGGACTCAAAGAGGACCACACCAAGACATCTTAATTAAAATGCCAAAAGTTAAAGAGAGAATCTTAAAAGTACCAAGAGAAAAGCAGATAGTTACCTACAGGGGAGTTCCCATAAGACTGTCAGCTGATTTCTTAAAAGAGGTTTTGCAGGCAAGAAGTATTCAAAGCAATGAAAAGCAAGGACCTACAGCCAAGATTACTCTATCCAGCAAAGCTGTCATTTAGAGTGGAAGGGCAGATAAAGTGCTTCCCAGACAAGGTAAAGCTAAAGAAATTCATCATCACCAAGCCATTATTACATGAAATGTTAAAGGGGCTTATTTAAGAAAAAGAAGATAAAAAAATATGAACATTAAAATTACAACAAACTTACAACTATCAACAACTGAATCTAAAAAAACAAAAACAAAAAACTAAGCAAACAATCAGAACAGAAGCAGATTCATAGATATGGAGATCATTTGGAGGGTTATCAGCTGGGAGGGGGAACAGAGAGAATGGGGGGAAAGGTGCAGGGATTAAGAAGCATAATGGGTAGGTACAAAATAGACAGGTGGATGTTAAGAATAGTATAGAAAATGGAGTAGCCAAAGAACTTATATGCACAACCCATAGACATGAATTAACTGGGAAGATTGCTGGAGGGAAGAGAGGTATGAGGCAGAGGGGGGCAAATGGGAAAAAAGTGGGACAACTGTAATAGTATAATCAATAAAATATGCTTTAAAAAACAAATCTTGTTTCTTGGTTTCTTGTGAAAAATAAATTAATTAAATAAAATCTATTTCTTACAGTAGACCATGGTCAAAACATCTAAAAGTCACCAGCTTGTAGGAGACCTGGAAAAAAAACAGAGAAGTGAGAGAAAATTACAGTACAATGTGATTGGTGTGGTTATGAACGGATTAAGACTCTTACAGACATAGAGGAGGCACTTAAGACAGCCTCGCAATGCCAGGGAGGGATTCCTAGAAGCAAGGACATCTAAGTAATGACTTGAAAGACAACTTAGCCAGACAAAGAAGAGGAGGAAAAATTATAATAGCATGTGCAAAGGCCCTGGGGAAAAAAGTAAGCAAGGCACTGGGGAAAAACTATGAGATACTCAGTGTGGTTGAAGTTTAGAATGAAATGAGGTTTTCTTACCCTAGTCACTCTCTATCATATCATTTTCTTTGAGCACTTAGCACAGTTATTTTATCTCATTCAGTGATTTATGTTTATTACCTCCTCTCTTCCCAACACACTAAAAAGTGAAAGGTGAAAAATTTATATGATTCGAAGAGAAACCAGAGTATGCCAACACAGTAAAAAGTAAATTCCATGAAAGGAGAGATCTTGTCTGCCTTGTTTATAACTATGCCTTAGCACAGTGCCTAGGATATAATAGCCACTCGGCATTTACTAAAATAATTTTAGAGAGATATACCTGCTACCCTGGGGGAAAGATGGATTATGACAGAGTAAGACTTGAGGAAATAGGTCAGCTAGGAGATCTTGGTAATATAACAGGCAAGAGCTGATGCTGCCTTGATGGTGGAGAGAAACAGGTGGATATTAGGGATAATGAGGAGGTAGAAATAATGGGTGGTCATCAATGAACAAATATTGGGGCAAGGGGAGGGCAGTGAAGGAACCGAAGGGATGATGGATGACTTCCTGGTTCCTAGTTTGGGCAACTAGGTAAGAGAAGCACCATCTGCTCACAGTGGGGACACAAGAAGGAGTGGAGTTAGAGTAGCTGGAAGGAGGTGGGCGAGAAAGGTAATGAATTCAGGGTAAGACTTGGTAAGTTTCAGGTGTTCGTGGGACCTCCTGGTGGAGATTCTGGTAGGCAGTTGACATGTGAGATGGAACTCACATGACTAGGAGAGTGGATGAAAGCACCTAGAGAGAATGAGAAGAGGCCTTAAAAATAGAATCCTGTTGAAGATAAAAATGTCAGGAGGGTCAGAGGAAGAGGAGCCAGCACAAAGAGAGAGAAGTCCTGACAGTAGCAGGAAAACCCAGGAGAGTTCAGAAATAAAAAAAGGGTGGACAGCTGTGTCAGATGCTGCTTACGTCAGATAGGATCAAGGTGAATACATGTCTCCTGTACTTGGCAACAAGGACACAGGAGTATTCAACAGAGTGGTGGTGGCAGACTTGAGAGAGTAGATAAGTGAGAGGGGGCAATAATGAGTCAATGTAGAATATACTGAGAACACTAAAGAGAAAATTCAAATGACCCTCAACCCAAATACCCAGAGATAAACATTATGACCACTTCAGTGTATTTACAGTCTCTTTTGTAAGCATTTAAATATTTTCACAGAACTTTAATCATACTATACATAATGCTAACTAGCTTATTTTTTTAATAAAACAATATTTTTGAACAGCTTTTACATGTCATTAGACAGTCTCTTTTCATGGACGGCTATATTAGTTTGCCTTATGAGTGCAACATAACTGAGTGGGACATTTGGGCAGTTCCTAATTTTTCTCTGTTATAAATGAAGGAGGAAGTAGAAGGTGTCCTTCGCACTTGGAACCAAACCAGGACCCAAGATAGTCAGGGTCTGCCTGGTAGGTGGAGAGTTGATTTGCCTCAAATACTTTGCATGGAGTTTGTGGAAGGAGGAAGGCAGTTTTTAAGTATTTGGGTAGAAGCATGGGATGAGGAAGTGAAATAGGTCCATGTGGGATGCTAGTCCCAACCCAGCCTTATGGACTCAGGTATGAGGCCTACAAGACAGGAAACATAGGCAGAGGCGAAAGGAATTGCTGTGAAGCCACAGAACACAATAAGCACAAGACCTAGATACCAGGAAACAAAGTCGCATGCTCTAGTCTCACCTGTGTAATGCTCCCAATACGAAAGTGAGAGGAATGTTAACTGGAGGCAATAACCGGGCACCTGCAGGGGCACTGAGAACACCAAAGAACCAAAACCATGGCCCTGGCACATGAATGACCAGCAAGTTTGGAAGCTGTTGCTTTCATATTGGGCACATTACACATATGTGACAAGACCCAGCAAGCTACAGGTTGATACCAGTAATGGCCCCATTTGGTACCCACATGCTAGTGAGGACGTGGATTTTGTTTACTTTCCAAGTATTTAGAGATTTTCCTGTTAACTTTCTGTTAGTAGTTTCTAGTTTGAGTTCCTTGTGGTCAGGAACACTCTGTATGATTTCAATTCTTTTAAATGTATTGAGGTTTTACAGCCCAATATCTCTTTTGGAACATGTTCTGTGAGTGCTTAAAAAGAATATATAGTCTGCTGCTGTTGGGTGGAGTGATCTGTAAGTATGGATTACATCCTGTTGGTTGATGATGTTGTTGAGCTCTTCTGTGTACTTGTGATTTTCTGTCTAATTGTTCAATCAGTTGCTGAGAAGTAGGCCACGGGTTATGGATTTAGATAAAGCTGGTTTGCATGCAGGCTGATTAAGATCCAGAATCCTGGAGAAACTCTTCTGAGGTTCACTCAATTGGCTTATAATGGAAAGTACAAAGAGCAAATATACACACAGTGCTTACTCTGTGCCAGACTGTGTCCTAAGCACTATCCTCTTCAGAACAAAACTACAAGTCAGATATTATTATTATTTTACAGATGAGGAAACTGAGGCAAAGGGGGGTTAATTAGCCTAACATAGGTCAAGTAGAGTAGCCTGGAAACAAACCCAGGTAATCTGGCTCCTGAGTTTGTGCTTTTAACCCTCCTGGGTTTGTGCCCCACACCATACTGCTTCTTAGAAAATGACATAACTTCCCAGGACAGATAGAAAGGCTTACTATGAAAGCCCTTTCTTCCTTAATGATTGGCCAGGTAAAGAATCAAAAACACTTCCAACAAGTTTTCTTTGAAATACATGGAGGGATTTAAGGGAGGCCCACAATGATAGGTCCATGAGCCCCTGGTAAGATCGCTACTTCCTCATCACAACGTTGTTTGCCTCGCCACTACAGTGCGAGGTGGAATGGCCGAGGATGAAAATCAAGGTTTCTGAATGAATACAGTGTCACTCACCACTTGTGGCTATTGAACGCAAGAACTGTGGCAAGTCTGAAATGAGATGTGCCTCAAGTATAAAATGCAAACTGGATTCTGAAGACTTATTATGAAGAAGAGAATGTAAAAGTTTTCAGTAATAAATTTTTATATTGATTACATGTTGAAATGATAACATTTTGGGATATATTAGGTTACATAAAATATACTTTCAAAAAAAAAAAAAGAAAAGAAAAAAGACAAGGCTTAGGGATCAGATAGCCCTGAGTTTAAATCCAGGCTCCCCACTCACTCGCTTTATGACTTTGGGGAAGTTATGTGACCGCTATGTCTGTTCCCCACCTATTAATGGGAGCAGACAGTAATAGGGTTGTTGTGAGCATGAAGGAAATGAATAAACATAAATGTTCAGAAGAGTCCTCAGCATAATTCAATAGATGTTATATTGTTGTTAGTATTATTATTATTGTAAACTGCCTAAGAGGCCAATCCAAAAACAGACTACAACTAACACTAACCTCCTGCCTTTCACAAAGAGAAGATCATGCTTTATAACCCTGTTAACCGTAGGCATTGTCCATTGTCACCTTGACCTATCCCCACATGACTCTGTTTACCCACTCTTGGGTTCAATTTCCTGCCTCCTCCCACCCTGCCCCAAATTCTTTCACTGGACCTTCTGTAACTTAAAGTCAACAAAATCCCCAAATCATCAATTTCTTTTCTCAGGTTCCCTTTGCCTTCTTGCTCTCACAGAAACTTGGGCTCTCCTCCGAAGCCACTGCTCCCTGGTAACCCTTTGAGGAGGTTGTTGTTTCTTCTCCCACACTCCACATACCCTGAGGTGAGGCAGGTATCTTTCTCACTCCCTTTGTTTTTTCCAAAAACTTTCCTTTCCCTTTAAAACCCCAGATTCTTTGAAGCATGTGCCAACAGACCATATACCACTCATTACCCATTCCTTTGCAATCGTCTTCCACCATCTACCTTCATTGAAGGCTTAAGCATTTGACTTACATTTGCTCACCATTAATCATGATTTCATTCAAGTAGACTAAGACATCCACCTAAACAATCCATCCAACACTCCAGCCTCTCGGTTCCTTGTCCTTTGTCATCTCATACAAACCTTCTTCTCCATGCCACCTCAACAACACACGCCAATGGCCGGACCCTAGAACTCTGTCATTATCAGTGACTGCACCACTTCCAACCTCCTGACTGCAAGCTTCCATCTTTCCAGCCCCCTCTCTGGGACCCCTCAGCTCAGCAACCCTTCAACACTTTGGCCTCTTTATTTCGATAGCCAGTCCATATCTTCACTGTCCGCCACCCTCTGCATGTCTTCACATTCCACCTCATCCGGTTTAGATCTGATTGTTCATTACTACAACCATTCCTTTGCACACACTTCTAATTCTAATTCTGTTGTCCTTCTCCCTCCCTCTTACTTGCAAAACTGTAAGCCTGATTAAACTGAACTCACCAATGATGAGACTTTTTCTGAGCCACTAAGCATAGCTGGAGATAAACAACTATACTGACAGATCTCCCTTGGAATTTATAATAAGTCACAAGTAAGCTGTTAGTATTATCCAACCATCTTATGGTTTCCCTACTCAATTCCCTCTCCTGTTCTCTGAAATGATGACTTCATATCCCTTCTCTCCTCAAATGGCAACCCCCTATCCTCAGCTAGTGCTCTTAATTTTTATTTTATAGAGAAAAGGGAAGCAACCAAGAAAGAAATTACTCATCTTTCCACCACTGTGTCTTATGATGCATATTCCCTGCAAATTCCTTTTTTCTATTTAGTTTTGGTCTTTTGTGTTGAATGTGTTCCTCAAAAGTCTAGTCATTCTTTCTTCCTCATTCACATCCCCATCACTCCAGAGAAAGCACCCTTACTGAGATAATGCCAAATCCATGGACAGTATTCGCCCTCCTAGCAGAATTTCATGGAGCTGTCACTCCGTTACTGAAACACTATCTCGGCCTCCAGGAAAACACACCCTCTTGGTTATCCTCCCACATTGCCAGGGGATCCCTCTGCTAGCTCCACCTCCTCTTATCAGTTTCTCTATCCTCTACCCGCTCTTCTCTGACAACACTCACTTTCCCACTGCTGCCCCATACCCATCTTTCCGCATGCTTCCTCGTGTTTATTGATGGTGCCGACCATCCCACCACTAGGTCCAGATCTTAGGGCTCATCCAAGCATGCAAACTCTCTGTAGATGCCAACAGCTGTATCTTGAAACTATCCCAAATATGGTCACTCCCCACCATCTCTATCATTACCACACTGGTCCAGGCCATGTTTATCCCTCACCTGGGATGCTGCAGTAACCTCCTTAATGATTTCCCAACTTTCAGTCTTGCCCTTCTACATCCATTCTCCTCATAACAAAGGGTAACAGTAGAACCTAAATCAGCTCATATCAGCCACTGTTCCAATCTCCCCAGCGGATTCCCCACGACACCTATGACAGCGCTCAAACTCTTACCACGACTGACATAGTTTAGACCCCTACATCACCTCTCCAGCTCTTCTCCTCTCACTCACCAAGCTCCACCCATTCAGCCATTCTTTGTGTGCCTACAGCAGGCCCAGTTCATTCCCTCAGGGCCTTTGCACTTGCTGTTGTAATCACTGAAAGAGTCTTCTCCCAGATCTTCCTTCCTTCCTGGTCATCACTGCCTCAGAGAGACCTTCCCTGACCTCCCTAACTAAAGTAGTTCACAATGCCTGTTAGTCTGTCTCCTTAACTTGGCTTATTTTTCTTCACAACACTGATCCCTACCTAAAATTGTGTTTTCCTTTGCCTACTTGTTTATTGTCTCCCTCTCCCAACTAAACCCCCAGCATGTTGAACAATACCTGGTATAGCCCAATAAATCTTTGTTGCATGAAAGAAAGAAAAGGAGAGGGGGAAGGAGAGAAATAACAATCAGATATGCAAAAAGCCTGGTAAAACCGGTTTTGTCTAAAGCTGACTTAAATCATTTGCTTTCCCCTCTTCACATTTCATTGGTCGTGTTGATCATGCAGCACAGATTTACAAGAATGAGAATCGGAATCTGACAGGCTAGAGTATAAGTCCCAGCTTGATTAGTTTCAGCTGGGTGGTCTTAGGGATGTTACTTAGTCTCTCTGCGCCTCATACACTCATTGACAAATGCTTACTGAGTGCCTACTTTACAAAGGGGCACTATGCTATAGCTGTTCTGAGAATTATATAAGATAATGTATGATAAGTCTCTAGCACGAAGCCTAGCTAATCATAAGTACTTAATAATCTGGTGTTATTTATACCCATTCTTCAAGTCTTTCCAGGATACATTATCATTGTCTGTTTATAATAATCTGTGTTTGCAATTTAGATGTTTTCATTGATTAAAGAATTATTTAGGGCTGTTTTGGGGTTTTTAACAGGTTAGGTTTTGTTGCTTAAACATTTGTAAATTTCTGGCTTATTGTTTTGTGGTCAGAGAATGTAGCCAGTATAATTTCAGGTTTGGGGAATTTGATATTTCATTTAGAATCTAATATTGGATCATTATTTGTAAATGTATTATTTGCACTGAAAAAGGTGTGCTCTTCATTTATGAGATACAAAGTTCAATAAATGTTATTTGAATGTGAGCTCTAGGATAAAGGTTATTTATTTCACTTCTGTCTTCCTGGAATCTGGCAAAGGGCCTGGCACACATCACAGACTCAATAAATATTTGTGGAATGAGTGGCCAATTAAACAATCAACCTTATTATTATTTAGATTCTTAATATCTTTGTATATTTTTCTTACTTCATCTGCCAAAAACCAGTGAGTTATGTTATAGTTTCCCAGTGTATTCCTAACAAATTTGGCTTTATATATTTTAATATAATATGATTTAGTGGCTGCAAGTTTTATTGCTGTTATATATCCATTGCAAATATGCCCTATTTATGTCAGCAATTTTCCACCTCTTCATCTCATGGCACACATAAATTAATTATGAAAATTCTGCAACACACCAAAATATTTTTTACTGATCTGACAAAAAAAAAAGGTATAATTTTGGTTCATTCACAGCAGAGAGCTGTTATTGTGCTGGCTGTTGTCATTGTTTTATTTGACAGCACAAGGAAAAGGGGTCAGCGCCTCTGCTTAAATAGTCAAGTACTGCATGTTTTAGAAATTCTTGTGGCACATCAGTGTGCGGCAGTACGCTGGCTGTAAATCACTGCCCTGTGGCAATATAAAGTAACCATCAAACAAAACACTAGTCATACAATGTGGTTTAAATGTATTATGCATTTTTTGGATAAAGAACACATAATAATAAAATTTGAAAGGTAAAATTTGAAAGGTATTTTCCTTTCTCTCTTGTCTCCCCCACTCCCCTCCTCTGAGACCAACACTCTTAATAGAATCTTGCTAATTAGCTCAATTTGAAAAACATTAATTTTTCTCGTAGAGGAGTTTAAAATATTTATAGGAATTTTTTTGACCCATATGTTTTGTATAGTCACCTTGTTTTGTGCTTTTTGGGTTTTATGCTTCCTTGATGCTTTTTATCTTCCACTGTGTGGATTAAGTTTTCCTCCATTTGTCTTTTCTGGGGCTCTGGAAGATGTATACCCTATTTTTAATTTCTCTAATTTTCCCTTTAAGGTTTTCAAAAGAATCCTTAACTTACTTGTATTTCTTGGTTTGGGGGCCAAGAGTAAGTAACATGCTATGACTCTCCCCAATTACATCAAGAAGTTAAGCACATCCCTTTCCTCCTCTCCTCAGATAATTGATTAAACTGGGGGTTACAAATACAGATTATCATAGTTCTAATCTGGCCTTATGGCTGTAAGGAAGATTTACGCTGTTATGGGCTCACTTGGCTCCTGAAAATTCATATATTGAAATTCTAACCCCCACTGTTATTGTATTTGGAAACAGGTTCTCTAAATAAGTTAAAGTAAGGTCATGGCAGTGGGCCCTCCTCCAAAATGACTGATGTCCTTATAAAAAGAGGAAATTTGGACACCGGAGTGTACAGAGGGGAGGTCATGTGATAACACAGGAAGAAGAATGCTATCTACAAGCCAAAAAAAAACCAGCCCTGCTGACATCCTGACTGATCTTGGCCTTCTAGCCTCCAGAACTGTGGGAATAAATTTCTGTTGCTTAAGCCCCCCAGTATGTGGTGGTTTGTTACAGCCACCCCAGCAACTATTACCCAAAATAACTCAAAGAGAAGGGGACCATGTGGCAAGCCCCCTCTCATCTTCCCCCAGGGCATCTCTAATGACCAGCTCCAGAGGAACCAATAGACAGGACAGAGCTTCCTGCGTTCCGTACTGGGCTGCCATCTACTGGCAGCTCTTCCTTGCCGCTCAGTAGTCCCTAATGAGGATGCGGTGACTGACACCTTTTAGACGATGTTTAATAGGGAGTAATGCTCTCCCCTGCTCAGGATTCCTCCTTGCTAGCCTCCCCTGGAATGAATATATACAACATTAATAAGGAATTAAGCAGTCTTTTAAAAAATTTATTTATTGACTTTTTTGGACAGAGGGAGGCAGAGAGCGAGAGAGAGAAATATCAATTTATTGTTCCACTTATTTATGCATTCATTAGTTGCTTCTTGTGTGTGCCCTGACTGGAGACCGAATCCACAATCTTGTCATATGGGGACAGTGTTCTAACCAACTGAGCTACCCTGTCAGGGCAGGAGTTAAGCAGTCTTGCCTGCCATGTTTAGATATCTTCTCCTGGGGGTAGTAAGGAAAGAGATACTGGGCATGGAATTCCTGCTCTAAGAACTTTGTTCCTTTTCCTCATACTCACAGATGGCCCCTTATTCCTAACACTCTGCCTGTTTCTACTATTCTCTCCTAATCCCTGCTGAGTTGATGTCCTTTTCTCAGGAAGCACAACCAATTCCTGCATATGGAAAGAATCTATGCAATACTTTCTTGATTCTTCCAAATATTACAGCCAAATGCATTTCTCCCTCCATATCTCAATGTCTACTCACTGCAAACACGTAGTAGAGGGTGATAGGGAACAGTGAGCTCTGGTCCCATGGTTTCCAGTGAGCTCTGGTCCAGGTGTTTCAGCAGTGAGACGGAAAAGGAAAGAAGTGCTGAGAGTCTGTATCTGCAAGCTTTCTACTGAAAAACCTGAATTCAAACACTCTTCACTATCTGAGGAGTATTTCCCTTCTAAGGACTCCATTTGATCCTCATTTGAACCTTACTTCTCAGGAGCTGATAACTCTTGCCTTACCATGTGAAGAAAGCATTCAACTCCCTCTCCCACCCCAGATTGTACTATAAAACATTCTCAATGGGATCCTCTGAAAAGCATCACTCTTATTCCTGGATCTGCCTTCATACCTTTCACTTCCATGGTTTTGATGTCCCAACTTCAGGAAACAAAACCACTATCCATTTCTTTGCCCAAGCCCAAGATTTAGAAACATTCTTTGGTATGCTTCTTTCTTTCCATTCAATCCATCAGTAACCCAGTGCCCCCCATACACATCCCCCTGCTCCACACCTACATCATTTCTCACCTGTGCCACTGTGATAGTCCCCACTTCTATCCTTTCCCTATACAGTCATTTCCTTGGACACCACCAAAAACCATTTGCAGGGAAACAACAGTAGAGTGGATGAAGCTGAGAATCGAATCAATGATATGGAACATAAGAAAGCAAAAAACAACCAACCAGAACAACAAAAGGTAAAAAGAACTAAAAAAGTAAATAAATAAAATAAAATAAAAACAAGGATAGTGTAAGCAGCCTCTGGGACAACTTTCTTTGGAACAACTTCTGGGAAGTATCCTGAAGTGTTTTTTTTTTTTTTAAGTAAATGAAATTGTGTCACCCTTTTATTTAAAACCCCCAAAGGCTTCTAAATGCTTCACATGGCCCTACATGATCTAACCCCTGCCTACCCCTCTGTCCTCATCCTGGATCCCTCTCCCCCATCCCATCATGCTGGCTTTCTTTTCTTCCCACAATGCCACTCTTCTCTCCTGCGACTTTGCCTGTTCCCTCAACTCAGAACATGCTCTGCCTCCAGTTCATCATGAGGTTGTCGCCTTCTGCCATTCAGGCCACCTCCCAGAGGCTCCCCTCTCTGAGTGGAGGCAACAGAGCATTGTGGTCAACAACACACACCCTGGAGCCACACTGCCTGGATTTAATTTTTTTAATTTTGTCTTGATTTTAGAGAGAGAAACATTGAATTGTTGTTCTATTTATTTATGCATTCATTGGTTGATTCTTGTATGTGCCTTGACTAGGGATCAAACCTACAACATTGGCATATCAAAACTATGCTTCAACAAAACTAGCTACCTGGCCAGGCAGCCTATTCTTTCTTTTTTAAAAAAATTATATTTTATTGATTATGCTATTACAGTTGTCCCAGTTTTTCCCCCTTTACTCTCCCCCATCCAGCAGCCCCATTCACTCAGGCAATCCCCACACCTTTGTTCATGTCCATGGGTCATGCAGATAAGTTCTTTGCCTACTCCATATCCTGTACTATACTTTATATCTCCATGGTTATTCTGTAACTACCTATTTGTACTTCTTAATCTCCTCACCTCTTCACCCATTCCCCCCACACCTGCCTCCCATCTGGCAACCATCAAAACACTCTCTGTATCCATGATTCTGCCTCTGTTCTTCTTGTTTGCTTAGTTTGTTTTTTAGATGCAATTGTTGATAGATATGTATTTATTGCCATTTTATTGTTCATAGTTTTGATCTTCTTCTTTTTCTTAAATAAGTCCCTTTACCATTTTATATAATAATGGCTTGGTGATAATGAACTCCTTTAGTTTTTTCCTTGTCTGGGAAGCTCTTCATCTGCCCTTCTAAATGATAGCTTCGCTGGGCAGAGCAATCTTGGCTGTAGGTCCCTGCTTCTCATGACTTTGAATATCTCTTGCCAATCCCTTCTAGCCTGCAAAGTTTCTTCTGAGAAGTCAGCTGACAGTCTTATGGGAACTCCCCTGTAGGTAAATAACTCCTTTTCTCTTGCTGCTTTTAAGGTTCTCTCTATATCTTTAAC
>PVIA01006052.1:80142-104231 GCA_004024845.1 Tonatia bakeri | reverse complement strand
CAGCCCTTCCTGGACAAGGGAAGGGCCTCCCACTTCAGAGTCTTGAACAAGGTGGTCCTCAGATTCTCTCTTCTTCGTCTTCTGCAGGACTAATTACTAAGCTGCCATGCTCTGTGGGCTTACGTTTTCTACTCACTGGTTGTCATTTTGCAAAAGATCTTTGTTATCTTTACAAAAGTCTCCTAAAAAGTTTTATGGGACCATAACACCACCCCTCCTTTCCTGAAGAGTCTAATATTTAAGCAATTATTTTGTGACCAGACTGAACTTGAAGACCAGAGGTTCTCAGTCCTCAACTTAGGACTAATGCATATAACTACAGTCAATTTTGCTGCAGTAATTATTTTTGGAGATTTGGGGAGGCTCCCAAATTTGCGATTGGAATCAGAAGGGTATTCATGTGGGGACTGTTTTGCCTGACTTCATGGCTGGCTAAGCCACAGCAATAACAATGTTCACAAAGCACGAGCAGGAACTGTTAAATAAATGGAAGTGGAACAGTAGCAGATATGCGTCCTCACGGACTAAGGTTAAAGAACTTCAGGAACACTACGCTCTGAGGAAGCACTAGGACTATTACCTCCAAGCATTTTTATGCCACGTCCCACTACACATTCTTGTGCTTCGGTGGCCCCTTAATTCCTTACTAAAACAAATGTGAAGCCTTCCTTCGTTCCTATTTGATACTATAAGTCTCTTCAGATAACTTTAAAGATGTTAAAAGTTCTAACCATCAGTTTGAGAAATGGCATTTACTCACCTATGCAACACTTGTGGCAGCCTTTTGTATCAGGAATCTTTGTAGTTAAAGCAAACTTCCTGGAAGCACAAGAATATAAATATACTTGACTGCAATGGCTTCTACACAGTGATCTGTGAATCAGTCGCATCAGAACCAGTTAAAGAACTCTATAAAAACTGTCTCTGACCCCCAAGTATAATTTTACAGGACTGAGGCAGGGCCTAGGAATCTATACTACCAAGGGGGACCCCCCACAAAAAAGCAGTTATCTTCTGGAGGGCAGGCCCCTTGTAGTACAAGCTTCCCCTCTAGGCAACTGTTCTAGGAACCCATCTGTACCAGTGCACCAGCTGGCATTGTGAGAGGCTGCATTCGGCTTCAGTGGAATTTTTTTGAAGACTCAACACATTTGTCCACTTCCTGATATGCAAGCACACCTGCCCTCACTACTGAGTGTTCAGCAGTTTTGGACCAAAAATGGCATGACCCCCATGCCCCACCCTCCTTATTCACCCGACCTTGCTCTGAGTGACTTTTTTTTTGTAGAGTGCTTTGAAGATGACTGAAGTTTAAACATGTAAGAATAAAAACACACTTTTTAATACATAAATCTGTTTTTGGGGGGGTCCCCCCTCACTTAAAACTTCTACAGAAACAGACTAAAAGACACAGAGAGCGGACTGGTGAGGGACTAACCAGGTATAAGAGGTGAAAGGATTAAGTACAGACTGGTAGTCAGGAAACAGCTACCCGACAGACTATACAGCAGTAACTATGTGTGGTACCATGTGGGTGGTGGAAACACTGAGGGCAAACACATGATAAAGTACATGATTGTCTAGCTACTATGCTGTATACCTGAAAGTAATACAAAATAATATTGCAAGTAAACTGCAATTTAAAAATTAAAATAATAATAAGCATAAAAAAACTTTATAGGTGATTTCATGGAAACACTGATCTTTCAAATTTTAGATGACATGTACTTTAGTGTGAACTATCTTTCAAAATTAAGAAAAAGTTTTTTTTAATCCTGAGGACATTTTTCATCACTTCTAGAGGGGCAGGAAAAGAGGGGAAGGGGGGAGGGAAGAGAGAGACAGAGAGGAAGAGAGGGAGAGTGAAACATGAAAGAGAAACATGGATTGGTTGCCTCTAATACACGCCCTGACCGGGGATCAAATCCACAACCCAGGCATGTGCCCTGACTGGGGATTGAACCTACAACCTTTTGATTTACAGGATGATGCTCCAACCAGCTAAGCCATACTGGGCAGGGCAAGACAAAGTTTTTTAGAAGACAAAGAATACTGACTATTTTAAAAATAAACACTAATTCCCCTCTCTCCCAGAATAATCAAAATATTTTGTACCTTGGTAGTATGCGGTCTGGAAACCTATGAGTTTGAATATGAGCAGCTAATCCTGGTTTTTTGGCTTGTTCAAACAAAGCTATAAGATTATGAGAGTAGAGTTGAAAGGTTTTTCCTATAAAAGAGAAACATATTATTTTTATTAGAATCACTTACAGCAGAAAAAATATAATTTTCAAGCAAAGGAAACATAATTACCTTCTAAAATGAGGAGTCCAGACATGTTCAAAAAGCCAAGCAATATGGAAAGACACACACACACAAACAAACAGAAAACCCAGTTAATACTATTTTGAAAGATAGTAAGTAAAATGAGTTTTAAGAAAACAGACAATTGTGTTTCTTAATACACAAATTAGGTCTATTCTGACTAACAGGTGACCTGGATAGAATATACATAGACATTAGTAAAGCCAGCATAGAAACAGAAATTGTTAACCACCGCTGTACAATGGGCTGAGTTACAATGATTGGCACGTGATTATTTTAGCAAAACATGGAAAAACATGAAAAATTCTACTATGTTATTTTCTAGAATAGACCTACTCATTAACAATTTATCAAAATACCCTGGATTAAAATTGATTGTGAGTGACACCTTATTTTATGTATTTTAGTCCTTACCCAAGGATATGTTTATTGAGTTTTAGAGCGAGAGAGTGGCAGAGAGAGAGACACCGACCAGCTGCCTCCCACACGGGCCCCGACGGAACCAAGCCTGCAACCTTTGGGTGTGGGGGCAACACTCGGGCCGACTGGGCCATCGGGCCGGCGTGTGAATGACACCTTCGTAACAGACTGAAATACTAAGGAAAGTAAAGCAAACTAATATTATATGCCACAAAACAAAGATAACAGCAATCATTATATGGAAATAACAGGAAATAGGATTATTTCCACATAATCAAAACCACAGCTGTCTTAAGCATGGGGCATATGGTGACCATCTTCTCATTCCCTGTCACACATGGTAAGGTACTGTAACAACAGGGAGAGAGAAATGGGTGTGGGGGCGGGGAGGGGAGAGCAAGTTTGAGAACAGGAGAACAAGTGCATGGGAAAAAGCCAGTCTCACCCTTAACAAAATTCTCTGCAGTCTTTCAGAATGCACACATGCTGCCCAACACTGTGCCACTCTTCCTCTCTCCATCACCGCCACACACACAGCCAGCCGCGTGGCCAGCCAGGCAGCGCAACACAGAGCACATGCGCGGGTGCCCATCCACACAAGTGCAGACCTTCTCTCCTCCTATTAAGCCTGCTACCCACCTTTATTCAGTTTTATGAGTCATTTTAACTAGAATATGAGAACTAATTTATAGGCTAACTTTTCCCTATTTTCCTTAGTTATTTTATAGACATGTAAGATGTACTCCATGTGGTTTTTAAGCTTATTTCCAAAGGCAAGTAGAAATAGAGATAAAAGCAGTAAACGTTAGAGGAAAGTGATCTTATGTGTATACAATTCAGAACTGTTAAGTGATACAGAATTGGATTTAAGTTTATTTTCATAATAATAAATTAATATTTTGTTAAACAAAAGCAAATAAAATTTTGAGGAAACATTAATTTAAATAAAAACATCAAACAGACTAAATACTCTTTGAGGACCCCCACTTTTTAGAAGCCATTTACGCACAATCAAATAATATGCGCTTTGTAAACAATGTCATTAGTGCAAATATAAAAATTCCTGAAGAACCTCTAATTAGGTGCTGGAGAGTGAAACAGTTCAAGTTACACACACATACTTAAAATTATGAAAAAAACACTTCTTAGATTAGGCCGCAATTTATAATGATCTACTTATCAACGAGTAAGAATGAGTATCAGCACTGATGCTGTAAAGTGTAAATAGCTGAAAGGTACACTGAATACTGAGAAGCCTGACAGTACAGTAAATGGAGCAGGAATATAATCCTCATGTAATCTACTGAGACACAGAGCAGGAGAGAGCATCAAACCAAAGAATTTAAAAAAATTAAAATACTAAAATTATTTAATTATTCAAAGTAGAGAAAGGGGTGAGTGTTATTTTAATAGTTAATAACATTAAAATTAAATTAAGGAACAGAGAGAAATAATTAGCTTGTACTCTACTATCAGAATGAAAGCAAGCAGCAAGTCTCCAGATAGCCACTTAAATCTAAAATGTAAAAAATGCAAAATAGCTTTTAGTAGGTAAGAATTTTTAAAAAGTCTGAAATACCACCCACGAATCTACTGCCAACAACAACCAAAAAATAAAATTAGAAAAGGTTGCTCTGGAACCAGCTTATTTCTAAGACTTGAAAGCATTGGTCCAAGATAATTAATGTGTGGTCCAGAACAACATACTTCTACCAGAAATATCTGTAGAAGCCTTCACAGCTCACCAAGCATTCTGGATATCATCTCATTACACCCTCAAAGCAGCCTCTGAGGCTGTTATTGTTACCGAAATTCTTTTACAATTGAGAAAGAAATTGTTTTACAAGAGGCTGAGAGAGGGTGACTTGCTCAAGGTAACAGAAAAAGAAAGCAACTAACTAGATCCTCTGATTCTTTCCCTTCAACTGCTAATGCTCAAGGGAAGGCAGGAACAATAGTGACAGTGGAGGTGGGTAAGTGGAAGGACATGGCCTCAGGTAACAAGCACACCGGTGTTCCTCAGGAGTTGAGATCCTGGGCAGATTTGAGAAGTGCTACCTTAACTGAAAACAGGGTCCCTTCTCAAAATTTCTTCCCTTTCTAAGCTGGTAAAAAATATGCGCAAATATTAAGTTACTATACTAGATTATAGTTACGCTGAATAACAAATAACATTTTAAAATAATGCATATTAAAATTACATTTCTCTGCTTGTCTTTATATTTTCTTTCATATTATTTTCATCATATACATACCTGATAAAGACATTAAAGTATTATTGATAACATAGAGCCAAGTACATTTCCTGGGAAATAACTAAAAACAAACAAACAAAAAAACATAATTAAAACTCTCCAATTTTCATTTCCTTATCTCTTAACCTCCTAATTCCAAAAGTCTGAAATAGTACAAAAAATAATTTTTTTATTTTTCAGTGAATTACCAAAAAATATCTTTCAGTATATTACAGGAAAAAAGCTTTCAACAAGGACATGCAAAATGTATAATTTCACTTCTTTAAATGTTTAAATAATAAAAATGAAAACTGAGGCCCATATACATTGATTTAAAATTAAGATACTTCTTTTACTCAATTTGTCCAAACTAATTTCTTGAGTTAAAACTCCAGAATTACCTGTTCCATTGTTGCCTCATGTAGCTCATTGAGATTCAATGTGTAAATACCATCTTCAGTTCCAAAAATAATGTATTGATCTAAAATAGTTGAGATAAACCACCAGAATTTACTATCATTTTCTGAAATCATTTACAAAAATAATGGCTCTATTTTTTAATGGTATTAAGAGTAGCCTCCCACCCATTCAAAAAAATTATTTTCTAAAATCCATCCCACCTTCTTTACCTCTTTCCCCAATTCATTTCTTATTTTTAAAAGCAAATGTATTCTCTGTTACTCACTCTGGCTTTACCTTACTATACAATCCTTCCTCTCAACATAATTTTTATATCTTAAGATTTGTTATTATAACTATATTTTTACCAGACATCTCAAATACTCTTTGAGCAAGGAAACTAAAGATTCAACAGAAATTATAAATTATGACATGCCAGAAACCATAAGCACACCTAGTATACAGACCTTGGTTTCTAAATATTATTTTCCACTAAAACAAAAAACAAAAACCAAAAACTTCTTGGAGAGAAGACTGATTCTAATTCTGGGGCAAGGAAAGTGTAAGATGATTCCGGAAATCTTGCCAGGTAAGGAAGCAAGGAAGTGCTCAGAAAGCAATGAGGACACACCAAACAGAAGAACACAGGAGCTCCCACAGCTCAAACATTTTGACAGTTTAAGTGCTAAAATAAATATTAACAGTGATAGATCATATCTCACAGGATTAAAAAAGGATTCATAAGTTCAAACTGGTAAAAACACATAAATGAATAGATGGGAAAAGAGAGAGACTGTCAACAGGTATCAATGGATTGTTGCTAACAGACGCTGAAACTGGTCGGTGGAAGTCCGAGGAGCAAAAGGACTTGATGTAACTTTAATGTATCTCCACATTTACTATTATCAATTAGTCTGGGAAATTAATCACTCACTCACTATAACTCAGGGAAAACAGGGACCTGACGAGGAGAAAGGCAGCGAACGCCACCCCAAACGAGCCAGTGTTCTATCACTAGTACTCCTGGTGCTCGGACAGGCTGCTGTCGCTGCCCCTTGCTCCAATGCACCGAGAGGAGCACACGGCACTTCCGTCACATGCCTGCCAAAACGCCTTCCTGACCTAAGCGTCAAACAAACCCAGATTAAGAGACATTCTACAAAATAAGTAGCCTCAAAGACGTCAGGATCAAGAGAAAGACGGAAAGGTGGGTAAACTGTTCCAGACCAAAGCTAAAAAGACATCACAGCTAAATGTAACTTGTGATCTTGAATTTTGAACTGGGGGAAAAATGAGGAGGGAAACGATAAAGGACATTATTGGAATAATGAATATAATTTAAATATGGACTGCGGATTAAAAAATAGTATTATCACCAATAAATTTCCCGATCTTTATAGTTGTGCTGTGGCTATGGAAGAGGTAATTCCTGTTACTAGGAAATGCAGACTGAAGTACACGGGGAAGAAGAGCACGATGCCCAAGTCATTCTCAGTGATTCAGGAAAAAATGCACATATATAGTGAACAAATGGGACAAAATAGAAACAATGATTCTGAGTTTACTGCACTATTTTTCTAACTTTTCCGTAAGTTTAAAATTATATCAAAATGCAAATTTACAAACACAAAAAACCCATTTCCTTACTGTTAAAAATATTTTCTTCTTGTATACTTTGTAATAGTGACATTTAAAGCAGATAATCATATGATATGACCTGTTTTTATTGCTGTGAAGTGAAAACGAGCATTTCCTGAACACCCTCCACTGCCCAACTCCTGTCTGCTAATTTCCAGACTTCCAGGCAGGCTCCTTACTTCCTTGCAATAAAGTGAGCTGTATTAAGGTTCTGTTATAAATGATCATTCAAGAACCAAAGGTGTTCAGTATCTTCCCCAAGTCACATAGTAATGACAGCAGAAATTCAAACCCAGATCTGTTTGATTAGACATTTTTGCTTCTATGTATTGTGCTTCCTTACTTTAAAAATAGTTTAACGTTTTTAAAGATAAATTTTATTTGCCATCATTTCACACTTGCAGAAAAGCTGTGATAGTACAAAGGATTCCTGAATGTCCTCCACACAATTTCCACATCTGTTAACATTTAACATTTACCACTTTGGCTTTATTCTTCTTTCTGTACACACTATTTTTTTGTTTTCTGAACTTTTTTGTTTTTTCTTTCAGATAAGCTATAAGCACAATGTCCTATTACTCCCAAATGTGTGTGTTTCTTAAAGGAAAAAAAAAAGGTCTTATATAACCATGGCACAATGATCAAAATCAAAATCAGGAAATTAACAGTGAAATGATACTATTACCTTGACTTGACTTACTGAGATTAGCATCTGTCCCAGTATTGTCTTTTTGCATAACAGAAAATCCCAAATTACGGTTGCAATCAATTGTGATGTCTCATTGGTCTCCTTTAATCAGAGCAGTTCCTTTATGTCAGGGGTGTCAAACTCATTTTCACTGGGGGCCACATCAGCCTCATGGTTGCCTTCAAAGGGCCGAAATAATTTTAGGACTATATCAATGTAACTACCCCTGTTAAGGAATTGAAACTACATTTGGCCCTTTGGAGGCAACCGCAAGGCTGTTGTGGCCCCCAGTGAAAATGAGTTTGACATTCCTGTTTTATACACTTAAATTCTAATGCTTTAAATCAAAACTCTTATTCACCTACTTAGGTTTTTACAGGTACCTACACTATTTAGTGTCAAAGTCATATTTATAAAGTAAACAAACTCAGTTCACTGATCATAAAGATCCTCTCCCATAAAAAATATTTTATTGGAGATGTGTATAAAACTTCAGAAATTTTACCTTTTGTGTCAGGATGTATCCAGGATGTTGCACAATTAATTTTCAAAGGGCAGCCATCAAAAACTTTGGAAAAGCATGCTCCCATCTTATTTATAAAGAAAAAAAGTTGACTTATTTGACTAAATAATTTTATATATTCTTAGAAAATAGCTAAGTTATTATGAAATGTTAAACTGACTCTTTATACTTATGGTTCATTACAAAACAAAATTCATATTTTGATATAATTTAACCCCTTCTACCAATAGAGGCTCATATTCTTTCTTTGTGTAATCCATATTTTTGGACAAAAATATCAAATTTATCAAAACATCTACTTACATCAATGATATTCTAAAAATTTTAAGTCATTGCTTATCTTGAGGATTAATATTTAATGATATAAAACAATGGATCATTTTATTGCAAGGGTATCAAACTTGTTTGCACCGGGGGCACATCAGCCTCGTGGTTGCCTTCAGAGGGCCAAACGCAACTTTAGGGCTGTGCAAACGTAACTGCTCCTTCCCCAGGGGCAAGGAGCTCTGCATTCAGCCCTTCGAAGGCAACTGCAGGGCTGATGTGGCCCCGGTGAAAACAAGTTTGACACCCGTTTCACTGAGTAACACTACCATGGTTATAACTGCGCTGTAACTCTTTAACAGTTATCACAGAAAAAAAAGAGTAATCTTTACACTACATATTAAGACTTTTGCTGAATAAAAAGATACAACCTCTAAAGTGTCCTCTTTATATGATTGGCTATACCATCACCTTATAGATAGATTCTACTGGAGGACCAGAGAACAAGTGTTAACATAAGGTTGCCTGATCCTTTTTGCTGTGTGTAGTTCAATGTGAAAACGGCTTCAGATGTAGAAAAATACTTAACCTATATAATGAAGGGGACATAGTACCATTAATGTCATCACATTAATATTAATTTGGCCTTTGTAGGCTAATCATAGAACTCAACTGCCTATATTTATAAAAGTGACTCTCCACCCTGGCCTGAGTGGCTCAGTTTGTTGGAGTGTTGGCCCATAAACTGAAAGGTTGTGGGTTTGGTTCTGGGTCATGGCACATGCTTAGCGGGTTCGGTCCCTGGTCCAGGTGTGTACATGAGAGGCAACTGATAGATGTTTCTCTCCCTCTCTCTCTTCCTCCTTTCCCCATTCTCTAAAAAATCAACGGGCACATCCTCGAGTGAGGATTAAAAAAAAAGGTACATAGTATATCCAAATGCATTTAATGCATTTTGTACTTTATAAATCTTTCCTGTCAATGGCTCAAGATACTTGACAGCAAATAAATAATCTTCTGCTTCTAAAGAGATAAAAATTGGTACGTGATTCATATAAAAATATTCCTTACCAGCACTTTTGGGGTGGGTGGAAGGCCATTGATGACTGGTTTCTGTGAGAAAAATAATTATAAATTCTGTAAGACCTCTTAAGCCTTAAAAAATTTTATAGATTTAGAAATTCAGTTATTCAAATTCTTCAATTAAATAGAATATGTATGTCCCTTATAAAAAATATAGTATTAGTTACAACTAATCACCAAATGCCTGTTACACTTACAGGGAAATCCCGCTTGTCCTTTTTTCGTGGTAACTGTGGTGCTTGTGCTGATCCTTCTGTATTTTCACTAATCAGTTTTGAAATACCATCACCATTTCCTAAAGAGAGTCATAGTTAAAAGCTGAGTAACTACTCAAGTAAGTACTTTCCTTAAAAAAATAACTTTCCTTTCCCCCCAGTGCTTGGTAAATTTTATTTTTCTGTTACATTTTATATTCAATTATGGGCTACAGGTGTACAGCATATACCATACTGGTTAGACAATTATATACTTTACAAAGTGATCCCCCGACAGCTCAAGTACCCACCTGGAACCATACTTAGTTATTACAACATTACTGACTATATGCCCTACGCTGTAATTTACAACCCTGTGACTATTTTGTAACCACCAACTTGTACTTAAGCCCTTCACCTTTTTCACCTAGCTACCAAACACCCTCTCCTCTGACAATCATCAGTCTGTTCTTTGTATGTATGAGTCTGTTTCTATTTTGTTCGTTTTATTCTTTAGATTCCACATATAAGTGAAGTCATATGGTGTTTGTCTTTCTCTGACTTATTTCACTCAGCACAACACTGGGTAACCCTTTACTGGGAAACGGTCTCCGCCACAGGAGTTAAAGTGTCTCCCACGCCTTTTTCTGGGTTCTCTAGCGTCTTTAGCAGTGGTCTTAATGCACGAAAACAGCAAATGTCTTTTTATGTTGTGAGAAAAATGAAACCTGACCTGCTGATTCTGATATTTGAGGCCTTTCGTAACTGAATGTTAACCTATCTTTTCAGTACTATCTCCCGGTATGCACCTTTAAAGGATCACATTCCTGCCATACTGCTGTAGACTGCATTTCAAACACACTCATGTTCTTCTGCTCCAGCGCAGCTGTTCATTCTTGTTTTCCAAGAATGCCTGTCAGCACTGGCTCTACCTACTGAAGGCTCACCAAGCTGTTTAATACTTTGCAAGGGCTCACCTGCTGCCTCTTTCCTCTGTCTATTTCCCTGAGAAATCTCTCATCCTCTATTGCATATAGTTAATTACTGAAGAAGATACTTATAATATAAATTGTCCTGTCTAATGTTATGTGTACATGGGTTAACTTCAGCTATAGACCCTGTACTTCTGGAGGGCAGATCATCCATTCCTCTTTCTGGGTCCTAGAATATTTAGTAAGGAATCAAATCAGGGTTGAATTGGACTGAACCTACTTAAAGCCAACGCATGTGGAATTTTAAAGAAATTTTACAAAGATATAAATATTAATAAAACTGACTAAAAAGACATTTAAAAAATATGAAAATGGCATTCTTTTCAGTTTCCACTTTCATTTATTCACCCAGATCACAGTATCTAGCTATACACATTCCAGGGCTACTAATACTGCTAGCCATACCAACAGTGGAAGTCTCAGCTACAGGAACACAACTTGGGCTACTCTGTCTTCTGAGAACTTGGGGAGGTCTGTTCTCTGGATCAGGCCAATGTTTTATAGTTGATGATTTTTCTTCATCTAGGTGGTTATCTTCAGGGTAACTGTTTATCCTGGGCTGGTGATAATAAGACACAAAAACACTTTAATGAATTTGAGTGTATTAGACAGTAACACTTCATTATCATTATGCATCAAAGACTTCAGGAAGAGGAGGAGGAGACGCCTTTTTTCTTTCTTCTATGGAATTCCATTCACTGGGCCAATAAGCAAGGCAAGCAAGAGTTCGGCTGCTGTTCCAATGCAGCTGTGAATCTGCCATGTGATTTTTAATTAATTCTAACCTAAAATCGATAAAGTTTGTATAACCAGTAAAACTATGTAAATATTTAGTACCTAGAAACAAGCAAGGAAATGACTTAGTGAATTATGACTTTACTGAAATGTCAAACTGTATCAACAGTAAGTAATAAGTCAGGATTGTAATGAACTCTTTTTCACTTCTCATGTAGCCAAGTATTTTCTCAAATGAGTAATAATCAACTTTTGCCTTTTCTAATTGCTATTTTAATATATATTTTATATCTTCATAATTCCCCTCTCAAAGAAAACTGTATCTAAAATATAGTTAAAAGAATTCTGAACAAATTCAATTACATTATTTTTAAAAGTTAGTTATTTAAACGAGGATTTATTGTTTAAAATGTATCAAAAGCTCACCTTAGGAGGAAGGGGAGGTGGCACTGCTCGTTTTGAGGTTGATCTAATACAAAAACAAAAATGCAACTTAGACGGTGATGAATTATCATACATAACTATCCTATTACATGCGCATTAAAATCTGTTTACATTCAGGGGACAGAAAAGACAATTAGATCATGGTACACAGGATTTTAAAAATCTATAGGAAAACATAAGACCTCATTCTGTCAAATTGTATTAGTATAACTATAAAACAGAGATTTTTACACACTAAATAAAAGGCATTTTTATTTTATGGTTATGCTTTGCAACATTTAATATATAATAAAAACTAAATTAAACTTTGTAGTAAAAAACAGAGTCAGAAGTTTACAGCTGGAACCCCCAGTGATTCACAGATTCAAATGGCTATGTTATCAAGTCCAGTGGGGTCCACAGATCAGCAAGACTGGCATTACCCGGAAACTTCATCAGTGCACCTTCTAGACCCACTGAATCAGATCTGCATTTTAACGAGATTTCCAGGTGAGCATCCAGACACATCCAAGTTGGAGAATCACTGATCTAGCCCACTAGTTCCACACAGTTATTCAGTCCCTGCAATCAACTGGGAAGCTTTCAGGATTCTTAGATTCTAGTTCCAAAGACTGTTTTGTATAGAAGGAGTTGACACACTTTTTTCTGTAAAGGGCCAGCCACTAGATACTGCAGGCTTTCCAAACCAAACAATGGTCACAAATACTTAACTCTTTTGTTGTAGCATGAAAGTGTCACAAAAAATATATAAACTAATGAGCATGGTTATGTTCCAATAAACGTTCATCTATAGACAATGAAATTCAAACTTGACATAATTTTCAAGTATAACAAAATATCACAGTTCTTTTGATTTTTATCATTCATTAAAAAATGTAAATACCATTCTAGTTTGTGGGCTGTACAAAAAGTAGGCAGTGGATCAGCTGTGGATTATAAGCCAGTTTACCAACCCTAAACCTACAGGCTTAATGTGGGGTCCCAGGATGCTTTTTTTTTTTTAATTTTATTTTAATCATTGTTCAAGTACAGTTTTCTCCCCTTTACTCCCAATCCAGCCAATCCAGCCCACCCACCTCTCCCTCCCAACTTCCCTCCCATTACCACCCTCCCCCTAGTTTTTGTCCATGTGTCTTTTAACTTTGTTCCTGTAAACCCTTCCCCTTTTCCCCTGAAACTCCCTCTTCTCTCCTCTGGTCACTTTCTGCCTGTCCTCTATTACAGTGTTTTTGACTATATTTTGCTTGTTTCTTTGTTTTGTTGATTAGGTTCCTGTTATAGGTGAGATCATATGGTATTTGTCTTTCACTGCCTGGCTTATTTCGCTTAGCATAATGCTTTCCAGTTCCATCCATGCTGTTGCAAAGGGTAGGAGCTCTGTCTTTCTGCTGCATAGAATTCCATTGTGTAAATGTACCATAGTTTTTTGATCCATTCATTTACTGATGGGCACCTAGGTTGCTTCCAGCACTTGGCTATCGTGAATTGTGCTGCTATGAACATTGGGGTGCAAAGGTTCTTTTGGATTGGTATTTTAGGATTCTTAGGATATAGTCCCAGCAGTGGAATTGCTGGGTCAAAAGGCAGATCCATTTTTAGTTTTCTGAGAAAATTCCATACTGTTTTCCATAGTGGTTGTACCAGTCTGCAGCCCCACCAACAGTGCACTAGGGTCCCCTTTTCTCCAGGGTCCCAGGACTCTTGTATCTTTCTCTAGGTACTGTAATACACAAACGGGTGTAGAACTCCTTCTAGGCTATTGCTGTCAAATGCTGAGGGAAGACAGGTCTCGAATACGGTGTAACTGCATTAGAGATGGAAGTGGGGCTCCCACTACAGTATTTTTTCCCATAATATCATGTGGCTCATCTTTCAGAATATTAATATCACACATACTACATTCTAATTTAAAGAACAAAAACTAAAAACCTTAAGAATCAACACATGATGCATTGTGATAATAAAAAATATCAAACTTTATATTGACAAGAAGCATAGTACAACTTTTTAAAGACTGTAAATGAAAACTCTTTGGGATAAATAAATCACTCCCCCCAATACTGATCTTATGTAATGAAGTAAAATAAAGTTTTTTATATTAGTAAACAACTTACTTTCCAGTATTTGCACCATCAGCAAAAGGATTCCACTGTAATACAAAGTTTGGGTCTGATGATACTCCCTGTGAAGGTAAAAACTAGAGTTTAAAATGTTACCTTGAAACAGATATTAACTATTTCACTTGACTCAAAAAAATGTTCAGTCATGATTGTTAATCATCTTGGCTTTCAATCAATTTTTTAATCTCCAGCTAGATTAGCTGGCACTAGACATATTTAGGTCAATGAATCATCCATTGACTAACAAAACTTAAGAAATTCCATAAACATACTATAATATAGCTTCAGGTGTGATAAGCCCTCTTCATCAGTAAGTTAGTATATTCCAAAGTAAAACAAAAAAATCTAATTTTGAATTATTTGCATCACTACTTCATTAGCATGAAGAACTAAACATCATAATGTCATTAATTTATTGATGCTATTATTTTTTTTCCCTACTAGTATAGACATTGAGAGTTTATTATACAACAACACACAGGATTGGACAAAAGTAGGTTTACAGTTGTTCGTATGGAAAATAATACAATGATTAACAAAAAACAATGCAGAAACAAACTGTTTCACGTACTCACAACTGTAAACCTACTTTTTGCCCATGCTATAAATAGTAAGAGGAGCACTGTTTCCAAGGGTTAGGATGAAGAGATCCATTAACAGAAGATAATTACTCTAGAAACTATACTTTTACTAATATAATGTAGGTTAAGATAATATCTAGGCTGACTCTAATAATATCTTGCTCTATCTAGTCCTTCTTTCCTTTCAGATAAGGAAAGGGTTAACTAAACAGTAATCACAGAATAAGAGCAACTGTTAAAAAAGAATCTATATTAGTAAGTAACAATGAAAAACAGTAAGGCAATGCAGCAAGAATCAACAAGAAAAAAGATCCTGAGAGCTTAAAGCTGAGCATCAAATTCCATGTACAGTACTAAATAATTTCATGTAAGCTTTTCAAGTCTCCTAAGGGACAAAATAAATGGTTAAAATAGTAAATTACACATTTTACCTGAGAAAAAATACCCTAGAAATGCCTAAGTGTAGGGTTTTTAAATTTCAATGTATGAAATACATGATCAAAATTGATGCTTAAAAGAGTATATTGCTTTGTTCCTTAGTCAAAGTACACCTAACTGTAAGTTTTCTCAAATTTTAATGTGTAAAATACTTTAAAGTCATTAGCTCCTACCATTTCATCCCGTGCTTCTGTTTCTTTCCTCAGAGGTGGTTCAAACTGTAATTTGTCAACTGCAAAATATATAATAAATGTTCACAAACTCTATCTTATAGGGTTAATCTAAGAAATGTAATGAGAAGCATGTGTATTGGGGTGGGGGAAAGACAAAAACACAAAATCTCATTTCTTAAATTATAAGAGTACCCCTTTATGCTTACCAAAAGAAAGTAATAATTTATCTTTCTAACAACTCTACTTAGTTCTTGGTTCAAGTCAGAAAATTTTATATGTAAGAGATTTTTATAAATTAAAATAGATGACTTAAAGGATTTTAAAGGGTTTAAAAATACTAAGGATCTTCTCTAGACTGCAGACTCTGTTTTGAGACTAATTTAAGCTACAACTTTATGGCAGGGATACACCCCACCACCACCAAATTACTTATAATTATCTAAAAATAACAAGTGATATTTGTCAAATTAAGTGTTGCAATGCATTCAGGAATCTAATATTATATTTTGCTAAATTTGTATTTTATTTGGCCTAGACTGAGTTTAGAATTACTACAAATAAACAATTCTTCTTTTATATGAACTATTCTAAAACAGAGACAAGGACAGCTTATAATCCACTCATAAAATATACAGAATTTTAAAATTCTAAAATCTGTGGTTAAAAGACTAAAAAAAATTAAAATATGCTTTCATCACAGAGATGCAAAATTCCTAAATACATTAAACAAGTACTTTCAAAATGGATTCAGTTGTCCTTATCTCTAAAAAATAAGATTTGTAAAGCAATACAAAGTATGTACATAATTTATTACATTAAACAAAAAAATTAAGTCAAAATTTACAATAAAAGGCTGGAAGGTGCCCTGGCTGGTGTAGTTCAGTGGACTAAGTGCTGGCTTGTGAGCCGAAGGGTTGCTGGTTTGATTCCCATCTCAGGCACATGCCTGGGTTGCAGACCAGGTCCCCAGTGAGGGGGTGTGTGAGGGGCAACCACATATTGATGTTTCTCTCCCTCTGTTTTTCCCTCCCTTCCCCTGTCTAAAAATAAATAAATAGAATCTTTAAAAAAAAGACCAGAAGACATTCTATTAAATATAATATCTACTTTTAAAAATAACCTAAAATAAAAAGACCCTTGTTCATTAATGGCTTATTTCTTAACATAATTAAAAAACATCTTAATTCAAGAACCACTACCATAATTCACAAGGAAACCATTCATTTGAGATAGAGATAAGCTAAAAGATTTTTTTGTCACAACTAGAAATAATAGCAAGCAAGTCTAGAGTAGAATTATAAAAGGTATAAATATGGAAAAAAGAAAATATCATTTTTTAAAAAAGGTATTATACATCTTTAACAAATTTCAAGACAAAAAGTTTCTGGAGTAAATGAATTTCATAAATTTGAATTAAAGATACAGTAAAATATGAACCACATCCCAATACCAGTTTCGGTGATTAAAAATGAGAGATTTCATTTATAATAGCAAATACTTAAGATGCTTTATTTTAACATGTAATAAAAATATTCCTTGAAAAAAAACCCCACAAATTCTTTCTGACCAGCCTAATGTTACTGCAGCTATGGCTTTTGGCACAGAATGCCACAACAACATCGTTGTTCTGGGATGAACCCCAAGTTGTTTTGTTTCATAGAAAATCCTGTCAGTACCTTTGCATGCATCTTTGTCTTATGAAAATAAGAAGGTGAAAGGTTTTCTATTATGCATTCTCACTTATCTTCAAAAGATCATGCAGGTTCTAGTCATAACAAAGTAACAGGAATTGGACTTACCCGTGTGCTATAAACAACTACATACATATAACACAAATATGTGTGTGTGTATAAACTATACAAAACAATATTTAGAGGCAACGGATAACAGACACCACAAGGTTTGAGAGAAGTCATGGTGGCAAGATCCAGATTCACCAGCACTTTCTGCCTGAAGGGAAGGCATTTTCCAAACTAGGGTACAAGATAGTGGAACCCACAGAGGAGAGTAACAGTCTCACTGGGTGCAGGAAACAAAGACTGGAGATTCGAGCTGCTTGGACAGTGGTAATTTGATGGGCAGAGTATCAGAAATAAGACAGCTGCATAAAGAATATGCCAAGAGGTCTGTTAAGGTTTTAGCTGAACACTAAATTGCTCAAAAGCAAAGCAAAATTATGCAAGGCATGTCAGAAAACAGTTAACAATGCAGTGGGCTGCATGTAGATCTTGCTGATCAAAGTGAAGACATCTCAGTTTCTACCCAGAGGAAAGACTTTGCCAAATATTCTAGTAAAACTTGGACAAGCCTTAAAAGGATTAAGTTGACCTACCAAAATTAATTAACCCTTAAATATTCTTTAAAATAAAGAGGACAAAATCTAGGCACTCAATGCTGTATCACAACATCCAAGATACAGTAAGAAACAACTAGAAAAGGAAACAGGAACTAACCAACTGAAAAATAAGTAGAAATAGATCCAGAGATGATACAGATATTGAAATTAGTACCCAAGAACTTTAAAACAGCCATTATATACTCAAGAACTGAAAAGACAGACACAGTGAGCAGATGGAAATTCTCAGAAGAAAAATGGAAACTTATATATATCACATTTTGCCATGTATAATGTGGTCCCATGTATAATGCACAGCCACAGTTTTGGCCCAAATTTTCAGGAAAAAAAATCTTTTAATTTTTTAATTCAATTATTAATTAATTAATATTTAGATACTTGTTTTTTGAACATATTATGGTACAAGATATTTTATGTAACATAATTATAAAACACAAGAACAAATACAAAGTATTTCAGATACTACCCACGTATAATACACATCCTTATTTTTCTCTCAAAAATTTGGGCAAAAAAACGTACATTATACACAGCAAAATATGGTATACATGTATATTATATGAGGCCTCTCCAGGAAATAGTCTGGCCATTCTTCATATAAAAGAAGAACAGTTTGTGCGACGTCGATGGACCTGGCAGCCAAGGAGAGTGGACTGGAATGTGCATGGTGAACAATGCTGACTTCACTGTACTAGTCAGTGGGGACGGTAGACACCATTGAGTGAACACATGTACTGTGTGGCCACTGCATTCAAAATGAGTAGAGAACAAATCTGCATAAAATTTTGCATTAAGCTCGAACACTCCTCCACAGAAACTTCTTGGATGACTCAGAAGGCTGCAGCTACAGGTAACTGGTGACTGGAAGCTTAATCACAAAAATGCACCTGCTTATGCATCATGCCTCATGCAGAGTTTTTTGGCTAACCATCAAATCACCCAGGTGACTTAGTCTTCCAACAGCCCAGATTTGGTACCCTGAGACTTCTGGCTTTTTCCAAAACTAATATCACCTTTGAAAGGGAAGAGACTTTAGATTGTCAATAAGATTCAGGGAAATACAACAGGGCAGCTGCTGGCAATTGGGAGAACCGTGTGAGGTCCCAAAGGGCCTATTTTGCAGGGGGCTGAGGCTTCATTGTCCTATGTACAGTATTTCTTGTATCTTGTACCTTCAATAATTGTCTCTATTTTTCATATTACATGGCTGGATACCTTCTGGACAGACCTTGCATATATACATATAAATGAAAATCTAGGTCTGAAAAATTCAGTATCTAAAATAAAATTCACCAATGGACTTAAAGAGGAAACTGAACACCACATAAAAGATCAAGTTCTTGATAGTGAGGGAACTAAAAACAGAACTCAAGTAGAGAGAACCAAAAGCCACATGTAAGTATGTGGGAGACAGAAAGGACAGAGCCTCAGTGACCTGTGAAACATCAAATGGTCTAACATTTAAATGAAGTTCCAAAAGGAGATGAGAGGAGCTGGGGCAGAAAATCTAAAGAAACAGTCACCCCAAATTTGATGAAAAAACAAACAAACAAACAATTAATAGATCTATGAAGTTCGATGAACCACAAATAAAACAAGGAAAACTTGCACCTAGGCACAACACAGTCAAATTGCTAACAAAACAAAGTCCAACAAAAGTTTCACAGTGCAGTACTTATTAAGGATCATGATGCACCTGAATATTTTTCTATTTTGTGTCTCAAAAACAGCCTGGTGTGTTGAATGTGGAGGGTACTGTGGTAGGTGGAGGTGGAAGAGGGTACAGAGGGAATAAACGGTGATGGGACATATGGGTAAGTCATGTTTCAGATAATTTCTTTAAAAAAAAAAAGATTTTATTTATTTATTTTTCGAGAGAGGAGAAGGGAAGGAGCAAAATGGAGAGAAACATCAAATGTGTGGTTGCCTCTCATGTGCCTCCTACTGGGGACATGGCTTGCAACCCAGGGATGTGCCCTGAGTGGGAATTGAACTGGCAATGCTTTGGTTCACAGGCCTGAGCTCAGTCCACTGAGCCACACCAGCCAGGGTCAGAAAATTTTTCATAAACAGTTCTTCTGTTAACAAAGGCTATATTTTTGGTTATCACATGTTTATTTTTAGGATGGATTAAAGTTTTGTTAAAAAGCCTCAACTTTTAACGATGGCAGAGAAAAGTTGCAGTTTTTTGTTTCCTACCTGGGAAAACTCTTATCTTTTCTAGTGACATAAACTCTTCTCTAGAACTGTTACTAAGGAGCTTTGCAAGACAACACATCTTATGCAAATCTGCACTGTCTCTGTGTTCAGGTGAGATAAGAGGGACAAATGGAATTTTCAAACTCAAGTTGGGTGAACTTTCAAAAATTATTGGACTTCCTCATCCTAAAGTGTTTGTTCATTTTGGCATGAATGACAGTGAGGTCAATTCCCTCGGGAGCTTATTAACTTTCTCCCAATGAACCAAAAACTAGGTATCTTACACATCTGGGAATCCTGCACCCAACTCCAGTTTCTACATTACAGACTAATATAACTGAGACTCATACAGTACACACTGTTGGAAATTCAAACACACCCAAGAAGCATTTCCTCTGCAATAACCTGTTCATGATTAAAAACTCAGATTGCCTTCTGGAAAACTGCCCTCTAACCTATTAAACAGAATCTTGCCAGGTACTGTGGACGACTATTATAGACACAGGCCAATCTTAAGTCAATGCAAGTTCTCTCCATAGGACATGTCAAACTTGAGATGACAAAGAATCTTCAGAAGCAGATGACTGCAAAGAGAAGAGTTTGCACACAAGTCTGTTGGACCAAGCTGAAGATGACATGAAGTGCATTACTTGCCAAGATGCATGGAACATGATGCCAGGAGACACTGTCTGTCATACTTTAATGTGCGTATCAGTTTTCTAATTTCTTTCCCTTTTTTCCCTGTATTTTTTTCTTCTTTGCAAGTTGGAAGACTTTGGATTGTTGCCAGCCACACTTGTTATCTCTTATATGTGATACCTGCAGAGTCCCTATTCTTAACATTGCTCTGCAGCCAGAGTCAGTCCACTGTATGAGTTCAACACCTGGCTAAAACTTGTGAGTGAGCTAAGACCATACAATTAAACCGAGTGTTGGGGTGCACTCTTTGTCGGTCTCTCTCATCTCCCTTTGGTTTCAATTCCTTGTAATCAGTCAGTTTCCTAGGTAGTTAGACTCAATCACTAAGAAACTTTTTCAGATGACAAAGCAATTTTTTAAAAATAGGTAATTTAACGAATACACCCATATATATAGATCAGACTGAGAGAGTAATCTGCCTTGCCATTCATAAAGCTGGCAGGACAGACACAAATCCAAACGCAAAGTCAGTAAGAAAGAATGTTTTTCCCAAGGATGGACTGCACATGTAAAGTATTGCATAATGATCCCCTCTCTGAATTACCACTGCCTTCTTACTGAGAAATGCCATTCTCTGAACTCACAGACCACAGAAACTTTGCTAGAAACCATATTCACTAGAATAATCATTCTGTTCTTGCCTGAAAGATCTAAGTCACTGAAAAGAGAGAAGCAGCTTCAATAACCTAGATATGAAGCTTCAAATAAAAGGGTGTCTGAATACAACATTGCAAGTTTCCAAGGAAACAGGCTTCTGGGTCTATTTTACTGTATAGATTTATTGTTCACCCTTTCGTTCACATCCCTACTGAGCAAAAAGGAAAAAGGACTCATGGATATGGACATGGGCAACAGTGTGATGACTGCTGCGGGTGGTGGGGTAAAAGGGGACTAAATGGTAATGAGGAAAAAAATACAATAAAGATTAAATAAAAAAATAAAAATAAAAATAAGAATAAAATCTAAAAAAAAAAAGCATGCCACCAGCACATGATCAGACATATTAAAACAACAAAATTTCCAGAAAGAGCCTTAAAATATATGTGGTAATTTAGTATATAATAAAGGTGACATATCAAATTGATTAGTGAAAATACTAAGTTTTTAATAAATAGCAATGAGACAAATGGGTAGTGATTTGGAAAGAAACTGAAGTTGAATCCATATTTTATACCTTCTGCTAAATAAATTACTACTTTTATCAAAGATTTAAATATTAAAAAATGAAACTGTAAAAATATAAGAAGAAACAATAGGAAAATTCTTTTATACCTTAACATCTAGAAGGCCTTCCTAAACATAACACAATACCCAAAAGTCACACAAGAAAAAATGGGTAAATTAGAGTACATTAATTGAATACTACACAGCTGCATAAAATAAAGAGAGCTTTATAATGGAACATCAACATTGCTATTTTTCTGTCTGGTGTTTGAAGCGCAGAATCCACTCGGGATTATATGAGAAGAGAGCATAACAACACCCCAATCTGGGACCAGTGCAGAGATAAAATCCTGAATCACTGGTTTCACTGGGAAGAGACATGATCGAAACAACTGATAAGGGAGCAACACTCCAACTCTCTGCTGACCTACATTTCCGATGCTGTAACCAGAAAGCTAGAAACACTGGGGTTCAAGAAAACTCACACTTAAAATGTTCATCTGCAATAATTGCAATTAGCCTAGATATTTAATAAATTATTTTTCTCCATTATGGTTTGTAATTTTTATTCCTATTTTATTTTAGTGTAAACTAATACTTTAGATCTCTTGAAACAAGCATACATTTAAGTCAACATATCCATACTTAAAAGTTCTTTGCAAATCTATGCTTCTATATTACTATGGCTATAATGACAAATATTTATATTCTTCAAGATAAAACTCTTATCTGTCAATGACTAATTTACTGAATAAAAATCTATTCCCCTTTTAAAATATGTATTTTAGGAAACACTCATCTTAGTGTCAAACTAACTAAAACCAACCCAAGTGTCCAATAATAAGGAACTGTTTGACAATAAGATATCAATCAATAAATAGGATGTAACCATCAAACATAATGGTTATAAAGCCTAGGCTAATAATATGTGGAAAATACATCTGAATATGGTAAGCAAAATTTTATGTATAAATTCAGCCATCTAAAAATATACATGGAAAAGTATGAAAAAATTTCAGCAAAATATTATCTGTGGGTTGGCACTAAGTGATGTGATCATAGGCAGTATTGATTTTCTAGTTTTTTCCTCTTGTGAATTTTCTGTGATAAACACATATTATCTTTGTAATTAAAAATAAAAAATGATTTTATTGTAAACCAAGCAAATTCCATTATAAACAAGGAAAACAACCCTTATTTTTGAGGTATTCTGTTAAAGTATGCAGACTCAGTTGGTTTGAGATTTTATTATTCCAAAACACCACATGAATAATCAGCTCAACCCTCCAAAACTACCAACTGAAAATGTATACCAAACAGGGTCCGGCCAAGATGGAGGCATAGGCAGTCGCACTGTGCCTCCCCGCGCAACCAAAACTAAGGACAACAAAAATTGAGAAACAAGAAACAACCAGAACAGAGAGAAATGAAGTGAACGGAAGTGTCCAGACCCGAAAGGAGGGCGGAGTCGGAGGCCTGCGGAGAGGGGTCCGGGTCCGGCGGGAAGGGGCGGTGGCTGGCGGCGCGGGCGCGCAGGGTGCAGACGGCATCGGACGGACCGGTGGCCGACCCTGGGCGCGGGAGGCGAGGAGCAGACCCAGTGAGGGGCGCAGGGCGGCTGGCTGTCTGCAGCCACACATTCGCGCCCAGGCAGACTGGGCGAAAACGGGCAGCAACGCGGACCGCGCGGCCCAGGGCCCCAGCGCTGCTGGGAAACAAAGCCTGAGAGCGCCAACCAAAAACACCTGTGGGGTTGAGGCCGGGAGACTCTCTCAGCCTCGCAGGAGGCTCCTTGGGGAGACCCACAGGGTCCCAGAAAGTGCATGAGCCCACCGCCTGGGAGCCAGCATGGGGGGGGGGGGGGCCAGTTTGCTTGTGGGAGGCAGTGGAGGGGGCTGGAGTCCTGGAGAGAGCGGAGCAGGCACCATTGTTCCCTCTCAGGCCCCGCCCCCACATACAACGTCACAGCCCAGCGACTGGGGTGCGCCGCCCTGGTGAGCACCTAAGGCTCCGCCGCCCATACGTAACACCTGCAACCAGACCAAAGGAAAATAAAAAATAAAAAAGATGGCTCAAACAGAATTGAAAGCCCCAGAGGCATTTTTCTTTAAGTGATCAAGATAGCCGACCTACCAGATGCACAGTTCAAAGCACTGGTGATCAGGATGCTCACAGAACTGGTTGACTTTGGTCATAAATTAGATGAACAAATGCAGGCTATAATAAGAGAAATGAAGGAAAACGCACAGGGAAACAATAGTGAGGGGAAGAAAACTGGGACTCAAATCAATGGAGTGGACCAGAAGGAAGAAAGGAACAACCAAACAGAAAAGAATGAAGAAACAAGAATTCAAAAAAATGAGGAGAGGCTTAGGGACCTCCAGGACACCTTTAAACGTTCCAACATCCGAATTATAGGG